>UELV01095016.1:0-26867 GCA_900490015.1 Megastigmus stigmatizans | reverse complement strand
CAAGAGATACCCTGTACGGCGTACGCGGACCTATACACTCGTACACTGCTCATTCGAGAGCGTGTACAGAACGAGCTCCTATGATACATAGGTTATGTACGCGAGCAGAAGGTCGATTTTTAAATGTCTTTATAGGACGTTTTTAAACGGATTAATTAACCCCAAATGGACATAATATAGCTTTAAATTATTATTTTTGTATTTTTCAATACAATATTTATTAATAAATATAGTAACGTTTAATAAAATATATTTTTATATTATAAAACCGTCCATCCATTGTTAATATTGAATTACCTAAAAATTCAACGAGTTATGTAGCTTTTAGTGACTTCAAAAGTTTTAAAATCGCCAAAAAATTCAAAATTTTTTTATATCTAAGAGTGGCAAATCGTTTGATGAATACATAAAAAAATCAGCGCCATTTAAACCTCTTATTTGGAGAAATTACAGCCACCTCGAGTTATTCGCAAAATCGTTGTTAGTAACAAATAACTCTTTGTAAATTTTTTTAGCTTTCCTAAAATAGTTTATGCACATAAATTTATGGCGATAAGTCGAATTGGTTTTTTACAATTTTCAAAAAAACTAATAAATATTGTTTATAGTACTGCGTAGCGTAAATCCGCACTTAAGTTATGCCTATCCGTGACGTAAGCAGCCCTTTATGGTTCTGTGAGGTTAGCACCCAAGCGTTCTTCAAAGCACGTTGTTTAGCGCCCGAACACAGCGAGCGTGCCGTAAAGTGTCACTTACCGCACTTGCATTATAATATACTATTAATTTAACATATCTCATTTGGTTCGTCTTCAAAAAAACACATCGCTTTATTACCAAGGTTTTTTGGCTCAGACTAACAGGAGCCAAGATAATAGCAAAAAAACTTGTTTAGGATTAATTAAGCGATATTTAAATTGTTGGTGAAAATTTATGCATTTTTTAAACAATTTTCAGGCCACTTACACTGTTCCAAAGTTGATATTCGTAATCTACGCATTCGAATTAATAAATAGGCACTAGAATATCTACAATTAATATTAAAACCAAAAACGGCCTTTTTTTCTCTGGCGCCTGAATATACTAGGGTATTTTCAAGTTTGTTACGCTATCGATAAATTTGTATTTGGTTCAATACTGGGTACTTTAACATGGATATATTTCATATTTATTTGGTTGTAATTTTCTGAAATTGGTTTACAAAAATTTTCATAAAATCTTATTACATATATATATATTTAACACTGCTTAAATTACATTACCGATTTTTATAACAATTCAAAAAGAAAATGAAATTTAGAAAATAATTCACTCTCAGTAAATTTACAAATAAGAAGCCTAGTATTATAAAATCGATTTTTACCTATCACTTTCTTTATCAAGTTCTCTCACTATTTATCAAGCACTCCCACTAAAATCATTACTCGTGGTTTTGAAACTGTGGTAAGCGATAACAAGATATTTACTTCACTAACCTGATACTCTGGTGAATTAACATCTTGTGATTTGCCGATAATTGAAGCCTCTTGGTGAAGTTTTCTTCTCAAGACATGAAAATGATTAATTAAATACCTACTTTTACGCAGCATTATTAATAAAAATTAAACTTTTTACTAAAAGCAAGTATAATAAATACGACAAACACAACTTGTTGTTTTCACTAGCTGCAACAGAATGTACGCCGCGTGCATACGAAATGGCTTGTTTGTTCCTCCTCTCTCTCTCTCTCTCTCTCTCTCTCTCTCTCTCTCTCTCTCGCTCTCTCACGGGATTCCCCCACTCCTGACAAATGGCTGCATCGTCAACGAAGATAAAGCAGTGAATCCGTGCGAGTATACTTACCGACATTTACAGTTTCCTACTACTTTTGTTCGCATTTTATTAATATTTTAACATCTTGTAAGTAGAACGTCATTCTGGGAATCACGAACAATAAGTACCGCTCTTTTTTGAAATTGAAGAAATATGTAAAAATAGAATAATTAGTATAATACTGCAATTATCAGTAAATATACCCGAATGGCATACGCATTCTGTTTAATATAGAAACACAGACGCTCTAATTTTTAAATCTGTAGTATCACAAAAATAAAGAAAACTAGTTTTTAATTTAATTATACAGTTTCGATGTTCACTGCAAAATATTATAACATAAGTGCCATCACTTATGGAAGTTAGATTGGTGCGCCACCTGCCTTATGAGTTGATCACTTGGGGAAGCGCCCCTTTAGCTGTTAGCAATATTAGCATGAGAATCTGTGTTGTGCTGTGTTTTCAGTGCTTCTAATATACTCATAATCCCTCAGATTCAACAGTAGTGGCGGCATCTTTGGTTACAAAGCTGCAACAAGTTCAGATAACTTTTCAGTCGATAATCAGTTTGGGCAACGGTGAAAAATCCAAATGAATTGAAAATTGTTACGGTAAGACTATTCCTTTTATATTTTTAACTCAGGTTCCTAATTATTAATAATAATATTTTTTTTTTAAATGGTTGAAAGTATCAAATATTTAATCTTTATTTTACGTAACTTGATGTTTTATTATATATATTTAACAATTATGAATAAATACCTTCACATCGATAAAACCTTGATGTACAGTTACCATTTATTCAATTCAAATAGAGCTTAATAAGAATAATGAATTATTTACTATATTGTAAAAAAGTATAAAACGAACACGCAAATGAAAAGGTTGAACGGTAATGGTGAATTATGAAAATCATATTTTTCCTGTGTGTAATATTTATTTATGTATAGGTATACAATAATGATTACGGGCAGCTCAATTTTCTTCAACACTTAGCGTCCCTCCAGTCAGGAACGACATAGCGATGCATCAAAATTGATTTTCATTCGTATAAACTATCGATTTAAGAATAACAATCATTATAGTTACTTTTAGCATACAACTCTCTTGAATTTGCAATTATCGACGGCCAGTTGAATTACGACGGAGAAACTTTTACATTTCAACAGGTAGCGATGATTATATAAGGTTACAATAAATTGACTATTTCTTACTCACATAGGCCTATAAGGAATTATTTCCAGTAAGTTTACTTTGCCTTTCGATGCCATAGTTTAAATAAAGCTGTATCATTTATACAGTAATAAATATCTGCTATCTATTTAAAAACCTTTATATTATTATCTAATTATAATATTTGTTATCATTAGCTGGATTGAAAAATATGCCTTTCTTCCTTAAACAAATTTCATGTTGAATTATTGCGGGTGCAACAAATTTCCCTTAGATTATAATAATATGGTTAATTACGGATATTCATGTAAGGTAATTCTATCATTTAAAAATACAATGTTCAAGCAGTAGTTTTGCGACTATGGATATTTGATTTCATACGTTGATGCTTAAACCATTCAATAGTTCAATATAATGACTAATTAAGTGAAGTAATAAATTTTGCATTCTACTGATACCATTTATTAGTATCTGTTATTATTATTTCCTTATATACTAGCACCCCTTGCTCAACTTTTCAAATTCATCATCTGGAACATTCGGTATTATTGTTTATCGACGATGTATTATAATATTTATTGATATCATCTTACGTCGATATTGCGTTTTGTTTAATTATTTACATACACGTTTATTGCGCATATTATTATGTATGCGCAAATGCAACAAATGTTTTTTGTTACATTGAGCTTCAAGATTTCTTAAGATTATTTTGAGTAGATTGATTCTTTTATATTTTCTCTTAAAATCAAATTTCAGAGTCGTAAAGTTAAAAAAAATTATTACATAAAATTATTGTACTACTAGTTCTATCGAGAGTAAAAAATGTTTAGGTTGATTGATACTTTTAAGAATGATAAAGTTGTTAATATTTCAATTATTGTGTATTATAAGAAGAATGTGTCAAATTATGTCTATCAAGTGCCAAACATTAACGTAAATGTTCGGAATTATTATCACTAAAGTATATTTAATGGATTAATACTTTCAATCAAGTAATAAGATTAATATGATTTTAGTAAAGTTTATGAAAGAATTTGAATATAATTCGTTAAGATTTAAAAATTTATAAGTTTCCTACTATTCGTTATGTATTGTAAGATTTTCTTGTATATTCTTTCTCAAGATGTCACATCGAATTTCGGTAAAAGAAACTTATTGATTTGAGAAAAATATAGCGAATATAATGAGTTTTTTTTTAAAGAAATCTTTTTATGTTTTGGAATCATTAAGTTTATGAGTTGAAAAATCTTCAATTCTTATAAACCCATTTTTATTTAGTCACATTTTTTACGTACAGTTCTCAGCGTGTAAAACATTGTATTTAAACATTTAAGAGCGGGTAAGCTCAATCATTAGAATAAAATCAAACAATGTGGATAGTTTTGTAAACATTCCATCAACGTGCTCAATCCATTTTCTTTTAGTTCGATCAAAAACGCGAAGATTTGCACACAAGCCTCGTGCGAGAAGGTTGCCATTGACAATGTAGAGTATATATTGTTTAAATTGAATACATAAAATACTTACGCACTATAAGTATAATTTACTGCTGTTTCTGCTTTCGAAACAGCTCAGTATTTTATATACCCAACCCTTTACCCAACTGGACCAACAATGATTTTATAACAATTAATCTCCGTCCTAGAAAGCTGACAGACTCTACAATTGTTAGTTAGCGCTGTTACATTTTTCATCTTTCATTTTTCACTTTATAGTTGAGTATCCAGTTTTCCCCAACAAAATACAACTTCTACATCGCTGCTGAGAAATTTCTTGAATTAATTACGTTAACTCGCGTATCAAAATTAATCTGAATATTCATTTGCATATTCAAGCTAATATACATCTTTGCGTGCCCCGAATAAGCCATTCGAGTATAGCAGCGCGTATAGATATACGCTCGATCTCATAATCAACGCAAAAATATGCAGGAAACGTCTTGCCTTTCGTTTCCCAACATCGCAAGCTCCGATTCTCTCGGACCCAAAGAGCTTCCCCAAGCAGACAATCAGCACCCTGGTGCTTTATAAAAGCTCGGTTCGCTCTTTCCCTGATCCTCCAGACTCGAGAGCTTGTATCATTCTCTACGCTGACAAACGATTATCGCACGAGAATCGTCAATCGTGCCTCGAGATTTTCCGAGCGGTAGCGTCGATCTGCATCGAGGGTCATCTTTGCCAGCTATATACGAAAGTTCGCTCGAGACAGACCAGCTTTTGGGGCCCGGGTATGATCCCGAGACTCGTTGGCCATCGCGGATATTCCATCGGCCCCCGCCGAGGTAAAGTCTTGGTCCGACGTCCAAATTGGAGCAAGAACCTTGCCTCGTTGGCCTCTGTCCATTTTCTCCAACTAAAAGATCATACGGCGCCGGTCACTCGCAAAAGGGAATCCCACCACCGAGAGGGATTCCCTTTCTAGCGTCGTACCGCGATATCAGCATCGGTATACATATATAACCATCGGGTATCCACGTAAAACGTATACGTAGACAGAAATCGCCTGAATGGCTGCAATAGTAATAATAATAATAATAATAACAATCGATGAGAACCGAATATGCAATGAGTAGAGCGTTGGTACAAGAGTAATCGTCGCGCGTGATAATAAGTAGAGAGAGCTTGACGTAGGATGAAGGTCGTCATTGCTGCCGGTGGCGCTGGGGCTGCCGGTGATCGGGTGCAGCTGGCTCGCGCGCTTAGGAGCTGGCCTAGAGCAGTAGACTTGCCGGGCCGACGAAGGCAGCGGGAGCCGACTGCGGACCGCCCGGAGCTCCAGCAGCGGGAGGAGCCGCGGGTGGAGGTCCCGGCGGCGGGTATTGGTAGATCGGAGGTGGAGGAGCTGCCGGCGCTGACTCTGGCATGAATTTCGCTGTGGAGGTGAAGGTATAGAACGATTAGTCGGGACTGGTTCTCAATGGATATACATTCTTGGGGCTACACGTTGTCGTTGGCTTTTTTTTTCTTCTTTTTTTTTTATGAGGGGCTATATTTATATGTATTTCGGCTGCTTTGGGTTCGTTACTTCAGTAATTGAGCGGAGGAAAAGTTTTATCTGACTCTGCGGGGCTGCGGATCGACTCATTTTTGTCTTTGACCAATTATTATTGATGAATTAATATGGTGTAGTACAAGGACTGAAATGTAATATGGATTCTGGTCCATGGCGACTTTAGCATTTAGTTTTTTTTTTATTCATTGCTCAGCGATAATCTGCGCTGTGAAAGTATACCAAAGAGAAAAAAGTAAATATTTATATTTAGTGATATAAAGTTATATTTCTATTCGTTAAAATATGTCAGATATCACTTTTACGAAACTTAAAATTGTTATTTGCACCGCTATCAAACTGATGATGTATTGGTAACAGAAGATAACATGTGTTATCGGTAATTATATAAATTTTATGACTGTTTATAGTGGTAAGCATTAATATTCAGTATAGTTATTTAATTTTATATTGGATACATAGTGGATCGACAAGCGCGATGAAAACATATATTTGATAAAATATTTCATTCGCTCAATAACTGAAGCATACATAAATGTAACAGAAGTATAATTATCAAATAGATTAGAAAAATAATCAATAATCAATGACAGATACATAGTATTACTTTTCGTCATAGTGGGTATAGTAAAATATATAGGTGCATAACGTCAGTATAACTATAAATAAAGTACATATATATAAAAAAAAAATAATTATGTTGAAAATAATATCAGTGTTATATGTTTTATATTATTTACAGTATACCCTGTGATACAGGTAGAAACATTCAGTAACATTAATAATATTCGTCTTATAAGTGCTAAATTAGAGCCTCATTTCTGAATAAACTGGAATCAATTGTTTTTAGAGATGTATAGGGTGAATTATCCATGTTGTTTTAGTCGCTCATTATCATGATAATAATTCATAGGATTTTTGAATGATTTTTTTTTGTCATGTAGGTGATTTACTGTAAGCTATTGTTCATAACCTTTCGTCAACGCTTCTGTAAGTAATTCATTCTTCGCCTTAGGAGTCTTAGAAGAATAAGTTAAATAAGTTACTTGTCTAGTATATATTATTCAGTACCCTAAGGAGAGTAAAAATTAGTATGTTGAAAAGTTGTACGTTAATTATTAAACATTGAAATTTTATAATTAACCTACTATGGCTAAAAAAATAATCAAAAATACTACAAAAATGTACAAGGTGCAGTTCTGTGAGATTCCTTATGTCTCATGTATAGATATATGTTATGTGTCTGTCGCACACCTCTTCTGTCTGCTGAACCCTTGTAATTTGACTTAATAAGTTGTAAAAATGGAATGTTTAAAAAATCGTGAAAAAACATGTGCAAATGTTCAAAGAAACCTATATCAAATAAAATAGTAATTTAAATAGTGTAATGATTCGTTAATCTGGTTTAAACTTAATATTGTCATTGAATCGTAAAAATAATGAGAGCATAAAAAATAATGTTGAGAATATAAAAAAATGTGTGGATAATAAATATAAATTGTCGAAGAAATAGAGAAAAACATGCTCAAGAAAAATTTGTGTCGTGCACATTCGGAATTGACGATCATTTCTTACCTGATTTTCGATGGTTTTGACTACTTTTTCGATTACTAATGTCCTGAATAATTCAGCAAAATCTTCATCTAATTCCAACTGGATGATCGATCGAATTTTATTTTACTTTTTTTTTAATATATTTTTACTTGTGAAGGAATGAAAATAGTTTGGCTGATTGTAAAGTTGTACGCATATAGGTAACCAGTTTTTCGGCCAAGGAAATGAGAAAAACGACCCTTTATCTTTGAAACTTTGCAGCTACGTCATTTAAATTTTATTCAATATATTCTTCAAAGCAGCATATATTCGAGGACCATGGCAATAATATATAAACATAATAGTAACAGTTATTGATACAATAATACTAATAATACAAATAAAAATAATAATAACGCTAATCAAAAGTTATAAATAAATTTAGAAACTTAGATATTATAGATTATAGCTCACATTGGAACACTATGTAAAGGACAATTTCCACGTATTTAATATACTTTAGTTCACTTTTTTCTCATCTTTAATCTATAAATAATAATAGTAATAATAATAATTTAATTTTTACTTAAAAAAAAACAGAACAGCGAAGAATGACAAGCGACTATTCACCTAATTCTGACGTGGTCCCGATCTTAAATATTTAATCGCGTATTCTTGGAATAATTTTCTGAGTTAATGTACTCCGATCGATGAAGCTAAAATAAAATCGAGAAGTAAATGAAAATCTTCAAATAAAGTAAAATAAAATGTAACATCACCTCGAGCCCGTTACGAAACTCGTAAAGGCTTACTTTAGCGGCTGCAACGAGTTTCCTAACTTTTTTAACAAGCAAAAAATCTCTTTCCTCTATCGCGGAAACTGTCAGTTATAAGCATCGGATATACATGTCACTGATATTCCTTTATTTACTTTTTATATTCACTCAATGCACGGATTTAAATTTCACTCTTTATTTTTTTTTTCCACTGAACTTGCTTATAAGTTTCTACGCACATACGATTTGACGATAAAAGAAGGATAAAACACGTGTGTTTAATAGGCGCGATTGTCGCACGAAAAACAACTCCGAAAGGGAGTTTCTTCCATAAACTATGATAATTCAGACAAGATTTTCTGATTTATTATTTTTTTTTATCTTTTCTTCTAATGTACATGTACTTAATATACTCTTTCAACCACTTGACTTCCTCATCGGATCGCCGATTTTACCGCAACAATAATATTTCCGACCTACTCTCTTTCTCGCTCCATATCATTTTCAAGCTCGCTTTTATCCTTTCGCTCCAATTTTGTTTTACTTATTTATTTCCTTTTTTTTAAGTCGCAAAACACATAAGCACGCCGCATATATCCGTCCATACAATGGACTCGACACGGTATAACAGAGGCATTTTCGTGTCAAATATATCGCTTTTCGCTGTAGACGCACGCAAAAATCATGGAACGCATTTATTTTTACTCATCTATTTTTTTAAATGGTGATAATGTATCGTCTATTGGTTGCTTAAATGCTTATTCAACTGTTTTTATTTTGCTGCATCGTTTCGCTAGAAGCGAGTAACTTTCGATTGGAAAAAAGATGGGATATCCCTCAGAACTCGATCGACGTGCAACTGGAGGAAACACATGTTAGGTCTTGGCCTCATTGAAAATTATCTAATAAAACGCTTGGTTTCTCATTCGCTAATAATATTATCAGTTTATCAGTTATTGTGTTTTAGTTTTACTTAATTTTTTTTGCTGTTGCTGTTGTTGTCAATGTCATAATTAGCATCAATTTTTTATATATATGTATATTATTAACATGTATGTATATATATAACATCGGTAGATAATTTCTTAAAGACTTAATTAAAGGGTTATACAATTATTCCTTTTCGTAATCATTATCGTACATGCTTCGTTTCGTAGGATCGGCGATCGGCTGCCGACGATTCGTTCGAATTGCGACGACAAAAGGGCTAAAAGTATTTAAAGAACGGAAAGTTGAAAACCTATTGTTTGAATCGAAACTTGCAATAGCAATGAGATACAACTGTTTCACCACTTATTTATTTATTTTGTTTATTTCTTTATTTCATTATTTTACTCTTCCCTACCTTCGCTGCTTTTACGTTATATTTCATGTAATATTTTATATCAATTTTCAATGCGCGTGAGTATGCGTGTCTTTATGTACGTCTATATGACTCACAAAATAAGATGAGGCGACCGGTTATTATTATATATATATTTATAACGAAGATACAGGTAATAACGTGTGTGTGTGTCTTTGTGTCGTTTGAGTGTAATACGGTGAGCTGCGTGAACGAATAATGGCTTTTTTTATATTTACACTTACATACTCAGATAGCACGTTATGTTGCGGCAACGTTGCGGCAACGTGTTTTTAGCACGTTGACACGTATCATATAAAACGATCCCGGACGTGTCTGGAACGTTGCAGCAACCAAGAAAAAAAAAGCCGCTTCTGTGTCAAGGAAAATGTTGCAGGATCGTGGTGAAAACGGCGTCGGCAACGTTGTTGGAACATAATCATTAGTCACGTATTCGCCGCGTTTCTAACACGTCATTTTCTTAAAATTTAATCAAACCGCTAGGTGGCGTCATACCACTTTACTCGCAAGTGGCTGAAATTCTTCTTGGTTACTGTGCGAGAAAACAAAACCATATGAAAGAAAGAGAGAAGAACAAGTTTCTTTCCCCTGTTGGAACGGGGGAAAGAAGCTTTTACTCTTCGTGTCGAGGATCGGTAGCGCGCGACACGTCCACACATCGGGCCACGTGCAGTCGCAGTCGATGCAGCTTTGGAAGAATCACGAGAACAACGGATGAGTGTTGAGAGGGGGGGAAGAAGCTGCACACGATATAATTGTTATAAGGTACATCGGACGCGTAATGGTTGCGTGACAATTTGTATTTTTAATTCTGTTGAAGCGCAACGATCGAAAGCTCTCCCTCCAACAATAGAGACGGGAAGGAATGGGCTTTCGTTAGCGTCTGCACGCGCGCGACCGAGAGAACGCCTCGTGTGTGCGTTTATCCTTTGTTCTCAAGTTGCACACGTGTCTGACTTCTTCTGCGCACACGTGACGGCGGCGGCGACGACGACGAGGACGAGGACGAGGACGAGGACGACGACGACGACGACGACGACGACGACTAAAGTCCTTTTCCGGATGCCGAAGGGGTTACAAAGCTCGCGATCGCTGAGCGTCGGCGCCCTCACAGTTGTTCTTCTTCACTCTTTTGCTATTTTTTTTCTCACTTTTTCTCTCTTTCTCACTCTCCCTCCCTCTCTACCTTTCTCTATATCTTTTATCTTTAGCAACTCTTATCTCGTTACGAGATTATTCCGAGTCGCTTCCCCCGGTGGTGCTCGCTGAAAATAACGCATTTCCACAGATTTTAGATAGCTTGTCAAGAGAGGCTGACATCGCTGATGGACGCTCAATATAGTCTTCGCGAGGGAATATATGTTCCGGCATTGTTAACCCGTTTAGAAATTGTCTCTCCGTCCAATCCATCAAGTTATGGCATGCATTATTATTTATAGACATACAATGTCGTTGAATTCTGCGAATCTTATTTTTTCAATGGCGCAATTATCGCGAAGGGGATGTGTATATTTTCGTTGGGCTTTGTTGTCCATCAGTTCGGTATGGTTCTTAAGAAACCAGTGGCATGCAAAGTAGGTCAGCCAAGTTTGTGACTCGTAAAACGGGTCGCGCTGCAGATCAATTACGCTACTTCCTTTGCTCGTAATAAACACAGATTAAAAAATGTCAGATTTTTGGTAACTAGATCGTTAAGCTTCAGCTAAATTATACAATGGAAATTTCAACATCCATCTTTAACCTCTGTCGACTACATTGATCATTAAAAGTGACTTGCAATTTATGTGCAAAACACTAAGGATAAGAGGAAAATCGTTTGTTCGATTGGGACTTTACTTTATCTGATACAGAATTTGAATATAGAGCTTCTCGCTTAAATCAAGTGTACAAAAAGACACTTTTGAAGAGACAATTGAACTATCTAATCAATTACAATTATTTTAATTTTCAAATGTCTCCACAGGTTAAAGAAAGACATTTAGCAGCGTAATTTCAGTAAAAACTAATATCTTTAGTATACTAAGTATCTATTCGATTCATCTAACACGTTATGACTTATATCTAATAAAATAAGCATGCATCTAATTACAAAAAAATCTAAAGCCATGCACAGTGGCTACATTCCCATGATGCTCGAATAAGTACTTGCAAACAGTTACCTATTACACACCAACAAAAAGCTTTGCTTTAAGCACGAAGATCGTCCCAGTTCATTGTTTCAAAGTGTTCGTATCAATGTCTTACGTCTTACATCATTTATTTAGTTTAATGGTGCGTTTTATAGTCTTTGTGTTTACAGAATTCCGAAGGGAAACCTGTACCGTCGTGAAATAAGAAGATAAGATATACATGCCAAAGAGATGCTTAAAAATGATGAAATACTAAATTTTATATTTGAATCAGAGTAATTATTTTTCTACGCTTTTATTATTCTTTTTTTATGCTTTTATTTTCCACTTATTGTTACAAATAGGCAATTTTAATAGTTACATTACAATACCGATCTTTTAATGCGTATTACTATAGTACAGCCTTTATGAAACTTTCAATAGGACAATAAAAAGAATCATAAAATTAATTGACTTTGCCAAAACTTTTTCTTTAATCGTATGAGTAAAAGATTACTGACAAGGAGATGACCAGCCATGCAGGTCCTGGATTTTCTTGAAACTTTCAGGAATTGAGCAAAATAATGAGACACGTGTATCGGCGTTTTATTGAATAGGCCTTGGAAATCAAGATATTCACCACTCTTTATGCTCATAATGGATATCTATATATATTGTTTTTTAGTCTATATAGATATAAAATATACACTAATGCATAAAATCAATATGATTTGGTAAATATCTTGATTTGCAGAGCCTATTCAATAAAACCCCAATACACGTATTTTATTATTTTCCTGAAAGATTCAAGAAAGTCCAGGACCCGCATGTCTGGTCATCTACTCGTACGCAAAGAAATCGCCGTATATCTTGAATGCAAAGTGAAAAATAAAGAAAAAAAGTACAAGAAGAAAAAGAAGAAGAAAGTAGAGTATGGAGTATAAAGAGATAATGTACATAGCTTACCGTATTGAGTAGAATAGTTGAGGGTTCGTGAACGGGAATCAGAGTATTGGATCGATAGAGAGAAAAAAAGCTTAAGAACATATTGGGTAGATCTTCTTGTCGGTCGTGTTGTGCGTTGTTGAAACAGTTCAATTATTGTAGTGTTCTGACTCTTTTGAATTTCCGACCTTCCCGACGATACTTTGGCATTGAAACGCGTATAATTGGTATCGACTTGCGTAACTGCGTATATTAAGATAAAGCATCTTAATCAGAAAGACTCGGAGATTCAATGTCTGGGACTAGCTTCGGAAAAGATACCAGGGAAGGGAATCGAGTAGAAACAGACAGACACATAACAACATCGTAGGCATTTTAGAGACGTGATATAGTATTTTGCAGTTTATCGCCAGTTTCTTTGACCAATATGTAATATTACAACTGAAAGTATATGAAATGCAAAAGTCTAGGTTCAGAAAAGATTTATCTCCTCTGTGTAGGAAAAATCGAATCTACAACAAACTTCTTGCATTATAATTACTTTCGTTGAATATTATGTATTCAATTTATAGATATTATTGTTGATAAGATTACGAGAAAATCTTGAGTATTGATATAGATGACACTCTATTTCCAATGATGTAAAAACACGTTTTCATTGTCTGTACAATGTTTTAAAAATTATAAACTGTACTTTTAATTGACTTTGTTTTTCTTTTTTCGTAAGTTTTCACAGCATTGTTTGTGGAGTATGAAAGCTTTCGATTGTCAGCTCGGAAAGAGGCAAAAGCTTTCAAGGTTTATTTTGAAGTTTAAACAAGCACAGCTTGTACAACATTATTGTTGTTGCTCTGAGGGATTTTGGTTTGACCCTGTATGAAAATTCTCGATTCAAAAGCGACGATAATATGCGTTCAACGATTAATCCCGTGTCTAAGATCTAAAGAATCTAAATGAACAAATTTATGGCTCTATGTAACAGTATAAAACAAAACCATAAATATACCATGCTAGTCTAGGTGAAATCATCAAAACTCGCGAAACCAAAGGGGTGTACTACTTTTAGTATTGAAATATAAAAATAAAAAAACAAAGAAAAGAAGTTGTACGGAATGAAAAGAGTTCAATTCACAAGTGGCTTTCGATTCGGGAATTTTCTTCATCAGAGCTGGTGTTAACAGTTTCAAATAGAGACAGATAGCGACAGAGTACATCAGCAATCTATATATAGAAACGATAGAGACAAAATGTACAACGAAACATCGATCCAGTGATTCCTAAGGAATGCTGACCTTCAAAATAAGAGATTAACAAAAAAAAAATTAGCAAAAAAGTGTTTACAGAATAAAAGAACAATTAACAATATTTAACATCCACTTTAAAAGGGCTTTATAGAATTACAGGTAAGGTAACAACCTACACAGTAAAAAAAAGAGACACAATGTCGCGTTTGCTACCTGACTCACTCACACACAAATCTCTTCCACCAATCAGCGCGCCTACACGAAGTTTGCTAGACGAAAAAGAGAAACATAGAAAGTCACACGTTAGAGACGATTCATGGTAATGGACAGGATTCTTACGTAACAGCAAACAAAAAACACTTCAACTTTCGAGTGATGTACATTCATTATGAATTTACATGAACAACTTTTGACAATTAAAGGATCTGCGATGTCATGAGATTTTGTCAAAACAGAAAAATGCTAGAAAATCATTTCTCATTCAATTTTTTTACACTTTACAACTTTTGGATGGTCAGTTATTTTCAGGTGAATATACCATATTCCACAATGCATCATACATTCGAATGTTTCACAACTGAGAAAATTAGATCTAATCTGCCAAATGTATTCAAGGCCAAGAAAATATTATCTTAATCATATTTCGTAAAGTAAACTTTTTAATTAAAACCAATGGGTAATTTATATAGATGTAATTTATCATTGCTTACAGACTTGTAGTCTAACTTGTTTTATAACTTATAAACAAAAATTTTAAAATAATGAAATAGTGATTTCATTTTAAATAATACAGAATATTTAATAAACATATTTTAATTATCAATAAATATATCATATCCACCATGAAACATAAAAGTACTTTAAAAAAGCAAGTCTCGATCCAGTGTTGACTGATTAGAGATGTCTGTATTATATCTTAAACTAACTGTAGCTCAAATTAATATCTAATCAATAATGTTCTTTATTTTGCAGCATCCTATCACCTTGACAAAAGTCGGAAACATTGAATTTTAGTCAAACAAAATGTGGTAAGCTTTAATTGTGGCCAATTTATTTTACGCTTTTGCTACAAGCACAATTTATGGTTTCTAAATTAATGTTTAACAACGGTTGTGAAAATCAAGTAGATAAAATTATGAAATATAATATATTCAGAAGTTTTAATGGATCATGTGTCCTAATGCATATGCATGTTATTTAATTCCAGCATTTATATATAATTCCCGTGCACGATATATAGCAAATGCAGAGACTGAGCACAATGTTGGTATCCAAAATCGACAAGTTCAGACTTTAACTTTAGACGAGTTTGGACTATGCATTGTTACGAGTATCACAAAATTAATCTTTTTTTTTTTCCATTGAAAATATAATGAAAATTATGCAAATAATTATGATAACAGCGAAACTCGAAAAATGTTTTCCTCGAACAACTCGCGAATATAGAACAATTCCCGATTTGGAAGGAAAGCAATATTATTATTAAAAAGTTCGAAAAAAATTAATTGATCGATGCACGACATTATCGCATCAATTGCAGAATCGAACTGTTTGTGAATCCGCCTTTGTCGTCTCTTTGTCTACTAGCTTGAAGACGCGAGAGGCGGGTGCCTACATAAAACATTATTGTTATACTCGAACGAATGTCTGAATTCGTCGGTGGAGAGTATACGGCGAAGTACATCGACGTACACATAACACTGAGTTCTCGACATCGAACAGTTATATGGTCAGTATTAGAGGTAGCTTATACAGAAGGATTGTATTGTTTTACTCACCGACAATGATGGCTAGCACGATTAGTCCGATGACACCCATGATTATCATCATCTTAAAAAGTTAAAGGAATGAGATGGGATTAGTATCGATGAACCTTTTTTTTTACATTGCTATTGATAAATAGAATTTCCAAAGCTTTCAGTGAAAAAGGTATTTCAAATATTTTTGATTATTTATAGGGTAATTAATGAAGTTATTATGCTTATACCAATTACTGGGCTGAGGTATAGTGGATGACTACAGATTCTAATGGCACACCGTTGACAATCCAGTAATTGACAATTTTATTTTTTTTCTCAACGAACATGACATTACAATATGTTGCATTTTTTGTAACATCTTTTATGTCGTTTTATATCTATCCACATGCATTTAAATTAGAACTTAACAAAGTTACTTCTAATTAGACATAAAAGTTGTTATAAAAAAATGGAACACATGAAAAACGTCTTAGTGCATCGAGAAATCTCGGTAAGGTTATATTCATGGGTACAGTAGTTACTTTGCTGTTAACTATATTCTCATATTTTGCTTAATTAAATAAAATTCTTGTTAAATGTGTTAAAATTACCTTTAAGTTTTGTAGCCAGAACTTCCTCTTTAGTTTTCCAGCTTGTTGTTCGAACTGTGACGCACCCTGCTGGAGCGCATCTGAAAAACGGGAGAACAAAAATTAAATTACCTCGCTATTCAAAGCTATGAGTGTGCACAGATTTTTATTCGAACGAACTCATTCAATCAAAGGCTGGAATCAACGCTCTATTTAAGAGGACATTTTCCAATCCTTTAATGATGAAAAAATCTTAAATTGAATAGTTATACCTTCCTTTACCTAAATATACCTAATAAAGAATGACTGATTGACGCACAGGCGATTAAGTAATTAAAAATTTATTATTTTGGGGAATCTATCTACGGAAGATTCTATATAGTATCGTTAAATGAGTATAATTTGTTATTAGGTAGTATAGGTTCATAAAAAAAAAATTAAAAATTTTATTACAAAGGAATTTGACAATATGACTCACAATTATCAAGAATTTTTAAGCAAACAGTATAAATAATATTTTTAAGTGCATGGTGATTTCATAACGTATACACTAAAACATCTATTTTTCTTGCGAAATAAGGGAAGTATAAAAAGTTCATTAAAAAATAGCAGTTTAAAGTAGAAGTTTATACTTCAACAAACTTTTATTTTAGGAAATATTTAACTTTATTGAATTGGTTTGCATGTTTGTATGAAATAACAAAATATCAAATTCATGAGTTTTTACTAAAATTACGTAACGTACTACTAAAGTACAAAATTCTTGAGATTGAAATAGCCTTGTTCACATTCAAAAATGTAATTCATGAGAATGCTGAAACTCATTCTCTTGAACTAAATAATTGACTGCTCAAAAATAAAAGATTCGATTCAATTGAGCTGCAAAAAGTCATAATTGTTTATAATATTTGAAAAAATAAATAGAAAATACAATAAAATTATTTTATAACAAAATCTAACAATTTTAATTTATAAAATATTTAAAATATTATTTTCTCTTTCTTAGTCTTGTAATTAATTTTATGAGAATTTGCCAATTGTATCATACATGTCTTTTTGCACGGCTGCTTCGAAACGTAATATATACACAAATCATTTTGCAGGTCATGGTCCCGTTAATCCATTTTTTGGAATTGTTAATATTATCAAATTTTAATAAATGTTTTTAATTAATAACAATAATAAATTATTCATGATATATTAAATATTTGTAATATAGCAAATGAAGAGCTCATTTTAAAATCATAAATGGTGATAAATAGATTAATATACGAAAAAATTCCAAAAAATAAACAATTTTGATAATCTCATCGACGTTAAAATTATAAAGTATAATTTGTAATTAAGGATTAATAAATATTCAAATGCAATACAAAGACACTTCAATTGTTCATCAATTTAAAAATTACAATTTCGTAAAATTTTACCAATGAAGTGGATGCCATAAAAAATAAATCATCAATATGAAACATTTCAAGTTCGTAAATAGAGATCAATTTCAATTTCATGTATGGATGCAGTAAAAATCAAATATTTACTGTGAATAAAAAATATGCGGCATTTAATTTGCACATTTTATGACGCAATATAGAAAGAGTTCTTCGATTTGCAATAATTCAAATATAAATTCAAATTTAGTACTTGTAGATCTTTTTTTCCACGTAATTTTCTACTCGCTCTCTCTCTATTTTCATTTATATTTGTATTGATGTCTATCTCTATTTTTATTTATATTTGTATTGATGTCTATCATTGTAATAAATTAGTGATATTACATACTATTTTGCAAATCAATTGCTGGATAGAAAGTGTACGATACTACAAATTCCAATTTCCCATATATTCGTTCGCTCATGTTATTAGCTCTAGTATAGGAATTAATTCTTATGATTAAATGCTAAATTAAAAGTTATTATAATAGTTTTCTACTAATAGTTCAACTTTAGATTTTGCATATCTTTATTCTTTTGGCATACATTATAACTATAACATTAAACAAACAATCCAGATACTGCAGTGATCAATTTTCCAAACAATACTCAATTTTAACTAGAAGGATTCTCATTTATTATAATCGCTATCTCTGTGTAAATAATAATCCATATAATATTATTAATTTATAGATAAAATAAAATTTTCATTAGCTTATTTTTGGCTTCATTCATAATTTAATTCACTTATGTTATTATTTTTATTATTTATATAGATAATACAAGAATTGCACACTAACCATATTTATGTACCTATCGTATTTTCGTTTCTCAAGTATTGAATAGTCATATCATATCATGTTTGAACTAAACTTTCTTGAATACGTTTAACTTTCTCATTTGTAAAAGAAAATTAAATACGTAAAGACAGAGTTCTCATAGTTGTTCTTTATTCTTAAGATTGTTTCTGTTAAAAATAATAATTTACTATTAATTAAAATAATAGTTACATGAGAATAATTAAAAAAAATGGTTTCCTCAGATATCTTTAAAATAAACGTATAAATATAATAATATTTTAAAAGACTTTTAATTTAGAACGCGCTTCTTAAATTTTTGAACCTAGTAAATGAACAGCATTTATAAAAATTGTTTATTTTACTTTATTTGGCTCGAGACTACTAACGTATAACGTTCTCAAAATCATACGAATTCATTATTTCAATTATTGATAGAATTATTATCTTAGTTGCGCCATCTCCTATTGCTTACATTCTTTTAATTAAACTAAATCAAATATCACGAGGAATGAATTTACTGTATACTAAGCAGTAAGTGTAATAGAGTGTTTTGCAAAAAATACTGTGTTATAATAAAAAACTCTTATCCTTCACGAAACAAAAGTTCAAAAACGTTTGCGAAAGACTAAAAACATTGATATTAATGCAACCGTTTATCTATTATAAAAAATATAGTTTTTTTTAATTCAAGTAAACACTGAAAAATTTTAATATAATAAATAAATAAGTTTCGCACTACCATGTCATAAGGTGTAAAGTTTCTGCGTGACTATAAACAGATCGAGTATAACCGGCAACGTTTATAGTATTGATTATGACTGTAGACGGCGGCCTCGCTTGCCGTTGTATAAAATCAATATATTTTATCATACATTTTAATCGGACTTAAAGCTACTTTTATAATTATTGTCAAAATTGATTATTTATAAGAGTAAGACGCACTTAAAGAAATACATGACTTTAATTATTTCTAAAATACATATTTATTGGATTTTATCAAAAACTCTTTTTCTCTCTTATAATTACCATTCCGAAGTATATTTGGAATCAATTACACTTTATCTTAACATATTTTGCTAAAGTAGCAGAGAATAAAAAGTATGACATAAAAAGAGCACCTGTGGTAAAAGCCAAACAGATTTCAATACCATTTATGTGACCAATATTAGAATATAGAAAAAATATTTAAATAATATTTAATGTTAACTTTAAAATAAAAATATGCGGTATTGAAAATCTGCTCTGTTTACCTCACTGGTACTTCCTTTACTCCGTTCTATAGTACTCAAATGAAAAATTATTTATTACTTTGTTACCTACGCATTTTCCACTGAAATAATTTATCTCGCGCATATTTAACTTCGACGAGCAAATGAGCTATGAAAACTTTATCCTTATTTTAGTATAACATTGAATTTATTTTAAACGCAATTTGGTTTTATAACGTTATTTAACATTTAATCACACAGATGACTGTACCGAAAATTAATCTTTTACAAAATCTGTAATAATTAAGAATGCCTAATTCATTTTAACTTTAGTAGTATTGCATAACGAAAGGAAACAAATGTACGATCATAAATTTAATTATCACTTCTTTCTTTTTCATCCAATTTAACTTTTTTTAAAGTTAAATTGTTTATCAATGCATTTAGCATCGATTCATTAAATTTGAAACATTGATAGACAATTATTATTGACTTTATATAATACAGTCGGTTTAAAAAATTAAGTTCTTTTATAAAATCGGAAATCATTCATGATAAAAATAATATTTCCTGCTTTGTTTTAGTGAATGTATGCGAAATATTTAAACAAACAATTAAAACTTTGGGAAAGTTACATTGGACGACAAATGAAAATCTGGTAACTGAATTTATGATCGCATACAGCGCAGCAATGGCAGCAATATTTATATTTCTAAAATAAAGTATAATCTCTTTTCTTTTGCTTCAATTAAAGGTTTATATTAAAACTTATGATAAGTAAACCTATGCCTTACAATATTAAATAATTTAGATTTTAAAAAAGACTAATTTTCGACGCAGACTGTACCTGTGATGAAACTTTAAATTAATTCATTGAATTAATTGATTATCATTATTGTACAGCATTACTGGTACTTTTAAAATCCATTGCCATTTTTAAAATCAATTAAAGCAGATATCCCCTCCACTTTCCGTTAACATTTTTTTCAATTTATCATTTCACGGCATACACATATAAGTTTTGTACATTAAACAAGGTGAAAGGCTTGTTATTCTATTGAATGTTTACGGATATACCTTTCATTTTACCTCGTGAACTTTGACCTCTTTTTATGTATTGATCAATGATTTCAACAGTTTAACATTTTTGAAACGAAACTAAAATTGCTTTCAAAATTCTGTTTTAATGAACAAACTACAAAAAGGTAGCTATTACTTTATCAATTCTCTCATAGTTATATCTAAATTAACATAAGCTAAACTTGATTAAGAATAGTTTGATTAAACGAGAGCAAAATTAATGATAAAAACAAATACGTTGATTTTTAGTCGAGTCAAGACGCGCATTTACGGCCAGTAAAACATATCATATTTATAACTGCTATGATCCATATTACTCTGTGAACTTTGACCTCATTTTTCTTAACTTTGCCCAAGCCCTTTCTGAGTAGCCAGCTTCCTGAGTATAAAATGTCTTCGATTTTAGCTACTTTTGTACTCGTTTCCAGGTAAAAAATTTAATGCTACATTGAAACTTTTTTTTTGTGCTACATTAAAACCATATCTACTATAAAATTTACCAGAATTTAAGAATACAAAGATACTATTGCGTGAATTCTATTAGGCTCTTGAAAATACAATTTACTTCAATGGGATGCGGAGAAAACGCATGTAAACAACAGTCCTATCATTTTTAACTCATTTGTTTTCAATGTAACAATATAATGTATACATTAAAACAGACTAGTTCATCAGAAATACTTCAACTATTATGCATATCGCGTAATTCTGCGAACAAGGCAAACAAAATTACTTATCGAGGTCTACGTTGCTGAATAATATGCCAATCAACTATACGTCAATCAAAACGAAGATAATCCATTTTTTAAATAAACCATCGGTGTTTGCAGGGACACACGAATGGGGAGTTTGTTAAATAATTTACACTTTCGTAGATACTTATTCATTTCTAACGAGGTTTCCCTCTGCATTTCTAAGTTATCCTATTTTATCGAAAAACTACAGTAAACCGATTGGATGACCACCAATCATTACGTGTGTGTTTTTTAATAGAATTTTCACCGGTGTAGGTTAATAAATAGAAGATCTTCCTCACCAGCTCGATCGTCAAGTTCCGAGAGTTTCTGATCACGCTCGAGGACCTTCTCGACGTTCGTCTTCATGATGTCGACGACCTCGTCCACCTGCGCCTGCGTTTGCTGCAACCGCTTCTGGGCGGCGACCTGCTGAGGCGTCCTAGGGCCACCGACAATGCCGTCGGCGCCCGGAGCGCCCGGTGCCGCGCCCCCAGCTGCATCAGGGGCAAGTCCGCCCTCGGTTGCCCTGGAAAAAAACATCGGGTGATTTTGAGTCCTTGGATTTTCTTAAAGGGAACAGACGTTTATAATATTTAAGGTAGGCGTTAGCGTCGTCACCGGGAATTTACGAATAACTTTCTTTACGCGTGAATTTACGATTTTTGGTTTCGATACTCTTAATGCTTCAGCTTATTACCGCTATTTATATTGCTAATTTGATAAAATTATGAAAAAGAAAAACAGCTACAGGTTTAATAACATTCTTTCCAATAATGTTTGTTAAACTTTGAAGAATGATGGAATATGTTTGTTTGTGTAAAGTTGAATAGCTGTTAATGCACAGCAAAACTCGAAACGGCTATTAGATATGCTTGCATCAATAAAAAATTAGACAATCGATGCATCAAAACTTGTTGTCTCTTATGTGTATAACCCTACTATAATGTATTATTACTTTGAATAAATTATATGAATGCACGAAGCATTTGACGAGTCTTTAAATAATAAATAGAATCATAAATCATCAAGACTAATTTTACGTTTTAAAATGTATTGAATATAGTGATGAATCTAACGAAATATTGCTATATCGATTTATTAATATTGATTTTTTAAGAAATTATAAATATAAATTAATTAATCAAACTTGTAGCTTTGAACATAATTAATAAAAAAGAGTAAATCGAAACTTATGTACTTTAGAATATGATATGTCATTTAAATAAAATTATAAATTAATTTTAAATTGTAATTCAATTGCATTAAGTTATTTTTATAACATCAAAAAAATCGGACTAATTTTCTACCTTCATCAATTTTATGTGAGTCAGTTAACGAACCTTTTAACGCGAAGATAATTTAATTAAAAACAGTTAATTATATATTCAAAGGTGTCACCGGTATTAAATTATCTTCCAACTTTATGTACTGCATAGGAAAATGAAGGTACAGTGATATGTTTCGTTATCATCTAAATTTAATTCTATAAAATAACGACTTCCATAACAATAGAATCTCACCGAATCCACATTCCTTACAATTAAAATAAATATGAAAACTATAATATTAATTCAATATATATTCATAAAAAAAAAACAGTAAAAGTATTAAAATTAAAGTAATATTAATATCTATCACTCACATATTCATGTAGTATCAGTAGAATACATAATGAATTTAAATCTTTATACTGCAACGTCAGTCAAAACATTATCATGTATGTCGTTCATTTATTTAGCTTAAAAATGTCAAAGCAACGCGCGTGGGCGAAGGAAAAAGTGCACGACTGGTATATTGCGTAACTCTACGGGGTTGTATTATATCAGAAAGAGGTAAAAGACGAGTGCAAAGCCGAGAGAGAGAGAGAGAGAGAGAGAGAGAGAGAGAGCAACGTATACGAAGCGCTTGGGGCTAAGGATAATCCTATTGTGAGCTACGCCGTAGCGCCGCAATGATTCGTTCTGTCAGAAACCGGAGTTTGCGGCCCAATTTTCCCACGCATGCGCATCCATTGATAAGGACACTTCTCCATGTTATAGTAATACGAGTATATGGACGATGTTTACGGAACGATTCAATAGCAACATGCAGTACATATCAATTTCTATGTTATTGTATACCAAACTCCATAATTGAGTAGGTGGAGATTGTAAAAATGTTTCGAGAATGTATTTATTTAGTCTTGCGAAGGAGTAGAACTCAGTTGATTGTGATATAAACTGGAATTGCGCAATAAGTACAATTTATACGATGTACCTAAGTTTGAGCTCAGTTGATGGTTATAGGGACGTATATCCTGCAAATATTGCTATTAATAAAATATGAGGGTGCGAATGACGTGAACTTTTAAGTGGCTTGATACTTAATCCTTTATCGAAATGTTTGTAATATTTTTTCTTTTTTATTTTTTCGGATTCAGTGCATGTATACACATTGATCCGATCTAGATAAATTAAATATTGATAAATGATATTTTTGTTGTACGAAAAAGTATGAATGATTCTGAAAGGTTTTATGTAAGTATTTAATTTTACAGCTGCTTTAATATTAATGTAACGACGTCATAATATATATTTAAAATGTAGACTGCAATGTAACCTTGTCAATAATACAAAAATAATTACAAAATGAATTCATATTTTTTCTCAGCTTTCTAACTGATTAGAAAACGTTAAACTTACTACAATGAAAAACCTATATAAATATTTTAATTCAGAATTTTTAGCATGAGTCTTATCAAACTGATATTATTTTTTTCTTAACACAAAATAATAAATAATCTTAGTTCTTTATACAATGCACGTTTTATTTTAAAAATTTTTAATGATTATTACGCAAGTAAAAGATATTTAAATCTTTTAGCTGTAAGTTTTACGAAAGATTGCACTCGCATAATGTTAATGAGTAGTCGCTGAACAAGTAGTAGTTATAAGCTTTGCAAGAACGTCAAAGTATTTCAAGTTTGTTACGTCACTGGCGTCAAAATGGTATTAGAATCTATAAGAATATCTGGATTTTGATCCTGCATGTAGCCTAATATTTATGAATATTATTCATTAACTTCAAAATCTTAAGAATTCACAACAACATTATTAATACTTATTGAGCGATAATTGACCACTGAAATTTCCATAGAAATATGCCTTCAATCAAAGATGTAAAAGTACCTCACAGCCACGTTCATTTCATTATTTATTTTCAAAGTCCATGTCTATTCATTATTTGTATTAGAAGACTTTTCTATGTAACGGTTGTATTACTTAGCACGGATAGAATGTTTTGAGGACGCGAAGCATCTGCTACTGAAACAATGCCGACTTTCTGAGTCGTTTGTAAACAAGAGAGTTGGATATTCGAGCGGCGGCCATAATCACAAAACGAAACTATTGAATTTCAGCTGGACGATTCTCGGTCATTCCAATTTGAAGAAGCAGCAGAGACTCTTTGATCTGTTAAGCTTTCCGGTGTATATCGCGGTGATGTAATTACGAGCAAAACCAGAATCCAACCGCAGAGCTCGATTAGAACCGTTGCCGCCGCCGCGCGACACGATTTACCCGCGCGCCTCCCCTGTGAAACTTCCGTTAACTTTTATATATTTGCTCGTCGATCCGCAGACGATATCGTTGCAAATATGCGGTTCATCATTGATTATATCTAAATATAGAAATGTGGGTATGACGCGTGCCGGGTATTCGTTTTCACCGACTCTCTCTCTCTCTCTCTTTCTCTCTCTCTTTTTCTCACGTTCTACCCGTTCCTGCCTCTGACACTCTCATCCTTGCATTCTGAGCACGTACGTGCGTGACTTTTCATGGGGGTTCGGTGAAACTCAAATTTTCAACGGAATCCACCGCGAAAAAGTACAATTTATCGGGCGCTCAACACTTTTGATTGTTTGTTTTTTCTTTTTTAGTTGAGCGATACAATTGTATAGAAAAAGAATTACGCAGTACAGATCTGATAATATATATAGATATTTGACACTTTGCAATGAATAATTTTTGAGAATGAATAAAATATTGCTTTCGCGGCAGAGTAAAAGCAACGGTAATTCGATTCAATTCAGTAACGTATAAGCTCAGAGCTTTTAAGTAGAACACGTCTGATATGGTACGACAGGGGTCCAATCTAAAATTACGATTTATCCAGTTCAATTTACTAAATAAATACATCATCGGTCGGTATTGCACAATCTAACGTGTTTTCATCACTTTATTTAATATTCGATATATTTAAATGACCCGCAGAAGAAGGAAAAGTACAACTACAAGTTATTCAGAGGCACGAAAGCTGCACGCGCAGCTATTATCTCGGATTTTAACGGCATCGTACATACGAACGGGTCATTCGGCAGTTTGCGCCAGCCACTCGGTAATTGTGTACCCTGTTCAATCTCCAACTTTGTGCTTATATACTATTTCTATCTGCGCTCTATCACTATCGTCCCACGCGTGTATGCTTGATAACATTCTATTTGATGTGGAAAATTGAAAAACTTGCTTTGCGCGCGGACGAACTTCGTTCAATGTTTAATTTCAAGTTTTATAAATACGACACACTATATCTTTTATGTGAAAAGTTGAATGGGTTTCTGGTCCCGAAGATTGTTATACCGGATTGCAAAATCCAGCGATTTTGTTAAATAAATCTCACTCGTCTTGAATAAAATATTTACCCTTTGAGATATTAAATTGGGATCGCGATGTATTTCTTAAAATTTTCATCCTGTAAACGATCCTTATAATTGTTTTATACAAACGACACATTTCTTATCATACGCTAGAATTTAAATCTAATGGTTCAAAGACAATTTTATAGAGATCCACATATGCATAAAAGCATTATCTCTCCAATGCTTTCGCTCAAAATACTATCTTGTAAGTTGGTACACGAGTTTACCGCAACAGCATTCAAAACTATACGTGAATAATAAGCATTCCATTCCAATCGACTTATACCGGCAAAAAATTTCCAGCTAAACGCATAATTCCTTAAAAAAATTTTCTCGCACAACACATTATGAAAGGGGTAGAAAATGGCATTGGAGTCTCGCGCGTTCGAAACGGCGTATAATAAGACAAAAGAGAAAGAAAAAAAAACGAGCTGGACAATAACGGGATGATCCGACGAAGAGAAAGAGAGAGGGTCGAAGAGCGAGAGAGAGAGAGAGAGAGAGAGAGAGAGAGACACGGAAAGATCGCAGATATAAAAATTTTCTCGCTCTCTCCCTCTGTCGCGTGTCGCTGCAGTACACAAAAGGCTTAAAACGAGCGGGCCGCACAAAACTCTCACTCTGTCTCTCTGTCTCTCTCTCTCT
>UELV01095015.1:0-34377 GCA_900490015.1 Megastigmus stigmatizans | reverse complement strand
TAGAGAAGTCGACGAAAATTTGGAATTACGATTATTTCGGATGATGAAAGCGAGGATTGATGCATCGTCTGTCTACGTCAAGTTGTACTCGTCGTTGTATCTATACCACATGTGATATCGTAACCTTTGGACGCGCGGTTGCATAATTGCGCTTTTAATGACACTGCGAAAGTCCACTTTAGTTTTACACAGGTCGACTATTAACGGTTCAGGCTTTTCCGACTGTAGAAATAGCCGCGATTGTCTGTGCCTCGAACAATACGAGCGATGTAAATAACTGACTTTTTTTGTGGGTCACTTTTATCGTCAGCGTTTTTTTTATTTGTCGAATCATTTGATCGGATTTAGATACAATTGACGCACACCAGGTGTTAGGTATTTTGCTCACTTAATAATGTGAACTATATTGTGGAGAAAATATTTACTATTGGTTCAAAACAATACCATAAATCTCTCGCATTTGGGTAAAAACGTTGGAATTATTGATGAAGATTCACTTAGAACTGGAAATGCAAAATTATTCGTCAAACAATCAATTTTCACTTCAATAAAACTTAGAAGCTACGGTACCATCTCTGCGATAATTAATTTTTCTTACCGCACATAGTTCAACATAAAAACATGTGGCGTTTAAGCTGTACGGCAAAAAGTCTTAAAAGCCGCTTAAAATATGCCCGTATTTAATGAAATACCGTAAAAAAAGGTGCATATAACGCGGATAAAACGTAAGATTTGTACACGCCGACATGACTCATCTCATTAAAAGCGATGCAAAAATCTCGAGTTGCGCACATTAGTCGGTGACAGGCGCGAATGTATATAATAATTATTTATAGAAATCGGCTAATTATCGCCGCCCTTCGATCTCCCCCACCTCACAACTCAATCTGCAATGTATCTGTAAAAACTTTATTCAAGAATTTCCAATGCAACTTATATATATATATATATATATATATATTTGTTATTGAAAGTGCAAACATCAAAGCCAGCGGATAATCGTCATCAATTTCCTTTTATCTCAATATTTGAATCTCGCTGAATTGTGTGTATACCTGCGCGAACGCGACACCACACGCACTCCATTAACGTAACTCAAATAGTCTTATCGAAAATGTACGTATATACGCGGCACCTAACGTATACACCTTGAATTTTAAACATCTTTCTACGCAAGTATAAGGAGTTATCGAAGCTGAACACCGAGTTGAAAATTCGATCGGTCAACATTGACTTCCGTCGATTTTCGATATTTCAGCTCCGAAACGCGCCAAAAGTCTGTGCATAGAAAGCGTCAATATCCTTGGTTATAGACAGAGAGAGAGAGAGAGAGGGAGAGAGAGAGAGAGAGAGAGAGAGAGAGAGAGAGAGAGAGATGCAGAAAAGGAAAAAGTTGAAAGAAAGAAAGAAGAGTCCGCCGTTTTGTCGCGTCAGATCAGATAATCGTCAGACGTTCGTAGTCCACGCGACTCATAATCGCCGCTCCGCGTCATCGTCGCCTTCTTTCTTTTCCCCCGCGCATATAATTCACAAAAGCCGCCTATGTGTCTGTATACAGTCTAGTGGGTATAAGAATCCGGAATTCCGTCAGTGATGTTCTCGGATTTGCATGGCTTGGCGATATTTTTATTTCGAAAAAATTGCCTAACGCTTATGATGGAAATCGGTTGTGAGCAGTCTGTCATTATTCAGAATTTATTATGTTTGTTGCTATAATTTGAATGGAAAGCCTTTCGTATGTTTGTCTGGAAAATTCGAAATAATAATAGATAATAGGTTTTGGCGACTGATCAATCCTTTGAGTCCTGTGAAAATTAAGAATAATAGAAGTTTAAAGCGGTCGAAAGATATATTTTTAAAGCCCAACGATTCAACTCAGCGCGCTATAAACGAGTAAATATAGATGAAGAGAAATAATGCGATTATGAGAAGTCTCGGATTGCATGACTCCCTTAATAATTTACTGACGTACCGAGAAAATAAGTTTAGTCAGCGCATCTAAATATGACATTCTGAAATATATAACTTACCTTTTGACTAAACGATTTCTGTCGCAAAGTGATTCAGGCTTTAATTGTCTATTCACCTGAGTTCGCTTTGACGAATTGACGGTATTTTTCTTGGAACCCTTTTTTTCTTTTGTTTCAACTAATTTTCGACTGTTTGCAGTTTCCTTATTTACTACTTTATAAATACATTATATTTTTGTTCTATTTCGGTACGGTAGATTTCCGTCTGTATTACTTGGGTTATATGCACGTTCGTCTTACCACATCTAAACCTTTACTACTTATAGTGTGCAGTTTAAAGTTAGTACTTGTACATTTGTGTAATATTTGAATTTTAAGTATTAGATAATCATTTTATACTTGTATCAATTATAACTTATACAAAACACAATTTTCCTATTGTATAAAAATACTTATATTTTAATAACATCCTTTTGCAAGCATTGATATTTCGGGCTAAATCATCTGAAATCATAGTAGTAATCAATCCTATAATCATAAGCGAAATCAACCAACATAACTAAAACGTTCTTATGCGTCAGAGAAAAAAAAAATTTGTTCTTTTAAGAGTCGTACAACTTGAAGCTGAATCTCGAAGCTGAAATTCTCCTCGTACATCAACGAGAGTCGTTTCAGCAGCTCGCAGCGTGATCCTGATTCCGCTTGGCTGTAACACACAAATCCTCCAACCGAGATCGACACGCAATAATATATACAACCACACAAGGGAGAGAGAGAACCGAACGTCAGCGGCAAATACTATTGCAGTCAACCAGACGCAGTCACCACATTATACCCTCGGTTCGCGCGACACAAAGTTCATTCCCCGAAACATACATCTATACGGTGGTGGCATATACACTCGCGCCGTCTCTGCACGCGTCGTACATTATACCGCATATACCTACGTCATTCGTGTCTTTCTCTCTCTCTCCCTCCCTCTCTCTGTCTCTCGCATATATACATATACACAAGAGAGAGAGAGAGAGAGAGAGAGAAGATCCGGTTATCCATCGAATAAAAAAAAGGGGCACACGCGAGTACGATCGCTCCTTGTGTATATACACATACACGCGCACGTACACGTACACTATACCTCGAGAGCGAACATCGGCACGCATGCGCACGACGAGCCGTCCGCGCGTTGGCTTAATCGTGGGTGGAAGAAGAAGCAGCAGCAGCAGCAGCAGCCAGCAGCGAAGAAGAGAAGCCAACAGCGAGCGGATAGCTGCAGTCGCACGTCGCGCCTCGAACTGCGCGATTTGCTCGGCTACTCTCTCGTCTACCTGCCATACGGCTTTTCGAACTTGAGAGACTAGACGGTTCATCATTTTTTTTTTTTTGGTTTCGACAAGGAGGAAGAGATCGGTGGCTATGCTCGTGTAACCGATCGCGTGTCACTTTGAGGAAACGAGAGTTGTGCCGGTTTTTATAAGTGAACGTATAGTGTTTTTTTCGGGAACTTATACATATATATGTATAACGGTATAACCGAGTGTATAGTTGTTATTCTCGTGGAACATTGGTGCACACTTTGTAAGAAGAATAAGGCTGAGTATTGTGTTGCTTTTGAGGAAGTATATCGTCGTCTTTTGCACAAATCGTTATCGAGAGGAATGCGGTTTATCGGCAAAGCAGGAGACACTCGGTGTCCTCCAAAAGAAGCATCGCACCATTAATCTTCGTGAAAGTTTTTGCTTATTATTAAACCAGCGCAGAATTTTGCGCCAACCGCCGAGGAGAGGAGCGATAAATTCGCACGTATATCACCTCGTGGGGCCGTGCGAGCGCGCGCTCGCGAAGGAAGCGGAAGAAGCCGCGGAGAAGAAGGAGAAAGTAACGGTGTAGAAAGTGAAGGAGAAGAGGACGAGTTAGCCGGCATAAGTCAGCGATGCAAATATCGAACTTTCCAAGCTCGGATACACCCTTGTTCCAGGCTAGCTCGGCAGAACCGGTCCTTGCCAACATGCAGGACGTACAGTGCGAGCGTGTCATACCGAAGATCGTCTGCACACGGGCGAGTTTCTGCGACGACGATCTCCACGAGAGCAACGGCGAGCCCAACAACAACATCAACAACAACAACAACAGTAACAACAACAACAATAACAATAGCAGCGGGAATCATTGCGACGCGCGGAAGTTGATGATCGGCAGTAGTTTGGCGCGTCAGAAGAAGATCGCCCGTAGCCGCGTGAGGCGTAACTCGAGACGTTTGACCTTATCGGCGAGCGACTGTCGTCAGAGATCCTCCTCGTCTTCGAGAAGTCCATCGCCGATTTGTCTGAGGACGCAGAGGAGCAACGACGTCGCGGAGGACGAGGAGGTTAAGAATCTGAGGAATTGCTGCGAGGCACCCGGCTATAGGCAGTATCTCGAGCTCCTCGATGTGCCTACATTTGTGGGGAACAATGTGGAGTGGAGCGAACCCAGTGGCGATGATCTTAGCTCGGAATGGGACTCGGATCAGAGCTTCAAGGGCGAGAAGATTACGGATGACGAGGAGATCGAGAATAGGCCCGTTACTATCAAGGTATAATTCAGTTTGGGGATGATCGCTATTCGAGTTATTTACCATAAATCAGTAGCGTGAAATTTATGATAAAACTTTTAAGAGTAAATCATCTCATATAGTTTGTACCGTTTAAAAATGATTGTTCAAGTCACAATTAAATTCTAATTGCGTTTCGATCCATATCCATTTACTTACACGATGACAATCCAGTACAGATTTAGACCCGCCTCGATCGTCAGTCCATCGAGTTTTTGCGATATAACCAGTCGCAGATGCGTAATTACGTTTTTTCGGGTCCTAGATATAATTTGCGATGATTATAAGGACGTCGATTTTTTACCGACTAAATTTAGGCTGCGGAGAACGTGTATCGGGCGTATATCCCCCTGAATCATCGGTCGATTAGCTGCGAATATCACCTGCATTATATTTGACGTCAGTGCATTTTTAGCGCACTGATTATAACAAGGATGCATGCTCTTGCGGCGCTAAAGAACGGGCGATATTCAAATGGCGATAAGTTTCAGCCGCGCGATACGCTATACTATTAATAAGCTGGATATAAAGTGCAAAGGCTGAAAACTACACTGACTCTGTGCGTGAATTTCAAAACGATTAATCGTTATCTCCTTAGACTCTTCTTTTATATTTTGCTAAGTCTTTTATTTTAGGCATAATAAACGCTTCGAGGGGATTTCACGCTTGGCCGATGTTGCTGTAAAATCATGACCGTCTTAAAGCGACCGATAAGACATCATTATCTTTGAAACTTTGATGATAAACCCGAAAGTCATTGCATTAATGAGAATACTATCGGCCAATAAATGAAAACAATTTGCGAGATACAAATCTGAGCTTCGAAATTTTTGCGTAACTGCGCAGCTTATGTTTATTGATATTTGAAAATTGATGTCTTTGAAAGCTACAAAGGCTATATATTTAGTAAAATTGTCCGCTTCGTACTGGAAGCAATTAATTTTCTCTTATTTTTATTAAAACGAAACCTAAAAAAGTATTGCAAAAAATTAATTTAGACATTTTTTATCTGTTGCAGTCGTCTGGGTGGAGAAAACTAAGGAACATCGTTCACTGGACACCCTTTTTCCAGACTTACAAGAAACAGCGATACCCATGGGTAAGTTTTTCTAAAATCATTGCTATATATTTCCCAAAGAAAAATTATAGCTCGTCCCACTTTTAACGATTTTAAATTTCGAGTCACATCAGAATATTTGCATAAAAGTCTTTATTGAAGTTATAGAGGCTCATAATATATATAAATATAACTGCCCTAGTTTCTATTTAAAATAAAAGAAAATTCTATGAAAATACGAAACGTAAAAAAAATCTAGTCCAGGCAGAACCATGAAAAAAAAACCTTATATATAAAGTCACACGGCACCAGCTCTCACCTTGATTAATAGCGACAGGCCCCTCCCTCCCCTCGTTTAAGTACACGTGCACCCGAAAAAAAAGAAGAACCAGTTCCTTCGCTCTGTCTCACCGTCACCGTTTCGGTTTTTTCTTTTGCCGCTCCACGCAGGTCCAGTTAGCGGGTCACCAAGGCAACTTTCGCGCCGGTCCGATGCCCGGCACCATCCTGAAAAAGCTCTGTCCCCAAGAGTTGGCCTGCTTCCGTCTACTCATGCACGACGTCCTCAGGCCCTACGTGCCCGAGTACAAGGGCGTGCTCGACGTCACTGAGATCGAGGTAAGTCCTTGTATTCACTTTTGATTGATACACCGCACGTATATAAATCTTTGGGGGAAAAAACAGTTTTTTATTTAATTTATCCGATTGTCTGTACAGGACCGAGGAAAGACGGAGTCGAACAACCAGTGCGACGTCAACCTGATGACGAACGACAAAGAGGAGAAGGATATTAAGTGCACGGTAGTCGCGTCGTATCTGCAGCTACAGGATCTGCTTGGGGAGTTCGAGCAGCCCTGCGTTATGGACTGCAAGGTCGGCGTCAGGACTTACCTCGAGACCGAGCTCGCCAAGGCCAAAGAGCGACCCAAGGTAAAGGAGCCGATCCCCAGACAGAGAGAGAGAGACTCGCGGATGACGCAATACACTAATCGATTTACACCAAACGCCAATCGTATATATGTTTGAACAATATGCTATTATAATGGCATCTCGCTAAATCTAATCTCTTCGGCTTGGCTTGGCCCATTGTCGTATTTATATGGTAACCTCGATTCGCGCGAATCTATCGCGTATAGACCATTGAGCAAACACAAGCCGTTCGAACGTAAAAGATTGTCTATTCACTTCCAAATTATGCTCGAGATGAGCGTCACGGTTACGGGCGCACCTCTTTAACATTTCGATCTAGTCTTTACACAGCTGCATCGGATTCGTTTGTGGCAATATATGATATACGACTCGATGTCCTTTTTATATACAAACATTGGTGTTGAGCGGTTTTCATTGAAATTTTAATTACCGTCATTGTCCTAATTTCCGTGCAATCAATTTTATTTTCATATCCATTTTCATACTTTCTATACAAATTTTTAAGAATTTTAAATGTTATCTCACATAAGTGACAAAAGGAATGAGGACAGCAACGGTACAATAGTGTCGGGGAAAAAAAATACCGAGTTATTAAAAGGAATATCTTTTTCTGGTTACAGCTGCGCAAAGACATGTACGAGAAGATGGTGCAGGTGGACCCGAGCGCACCGAGCGCCGAGGAGCGCAGAGTCCAGGGCGTGACGAAGCCACGTTACATGGTGTGGCGGGAGACGATATCGAGCACCGCGACGCTCGGCTTCCGCGTCGAGGGCATGAAACTCGCGCGCGGCGGCTCGTCCAAGGATTTCAAGACCACGAGGACGAGGGAACAGGTTGGTACTCTCAAGGATTACTTATATATACATGCATATTTATATATACAACTGCTACTTTTTCTCGTGCGGTGCGGCGCGTCCTTGAAAACAATAGGCATGACTGTTCGATGCATTGTGATTGTTTAACGATGGGATATAATTTCTTCTGTAAATATATCAAGAGCCGTTCATTTATTTGAAATCATCGATGGGGAATCTTTTAGTCGGTGGAACGTTCTTACTGAATGGTTATGTTAATTTCCGAGCGATTAGTCTCTTTTTTTTAGTCCCGACTTTTCCTGATAGACCTAAAAAGCGGCGATTACGCAATTCGATAAATTTTCGCCGACGGAGTTATAAAGAGAAATTGTTTTATCATGCTAAATGCAATCACAGTCACCCCTCCAGGCCATTGAAACGCTCTTCCATTATGTAAAGGTTGAAGCGATCATTCCCAATTGTACTAATAACATAAACTGTCTCATTTCGCCGGGGAATTCATTCAATCAAACGATTCACTTAAAAATCAAATTAAGATATTCGATCGCTCGCAAAAATGCCGCTTTTATCATCGATGTATAAAATAATGAAGAGTGACTTATGAATTAACCATGTGATTATTTGTCTATGGCAGGTAATGGAAGCTGTGCGCCGCTTCGTCGAGGGCTATCCGCACGCAGTGTCCAAGTACCTGCAGCGACTGAAGGCGATCCGCACCACCTTAAAAGCCTCGCCGTTCTTCGCGAGCCACGAGGTCGTCGGCTCGTCCCTCCTGTTCGTCCATGACTCGCGTAACGCCGGTGTCTGGATGATCGACTTCGCCAAGACTCTGCCTCTGCCCCAGCATTTACCGCGGATCAGACACGATGCCGAGTGGCAGGTCGGCAATCACGAAGACGGCTACCTCATAGGCGTCAACAATCTCATCGACATATTCGAGGAGATCAAAGACTGCGAGGCTGCTGCGTAGTTGTTTTTTTTTTCGTTTTGTTTTATCTGTGCGTGCGAGAGTGAGACTGAGGAACTGGGATTTATTGAATTCGATCGTTCCGACAAATGCCAGGGATTTTTAAAGCAGACCGTGCAAACGAGAGATGGTTGGTGAAGTGTAATGCAAAATGAAAGCGTTATGGTTGCCTTGATTCTGTACTGATTTGGGTTTAAAAGTGACTGCACTTGAATTCAATAAATTTACGTTCAGTTTCGGTATGATCAATTATACTTTTGTGTGAATCGGATATGAGTACGCATGTATGTAAATACACTTAAGGTAATTTGAAGGTACCAGTAGGCACATTCAGTATCCGCATATTCTATTGCACATTTTTATCTGCAATAAATCAGATCCATATATCACGAATCTAATAATTATCGATAAATAGATTCAGTTCACGCTTTATTTACAAAGATATTTTTTGCTACTGGTACTTTTACCTTGTATATAAAATAGTATGTCGTTGCGAGTGTAACGAGGCATTATGATTTGTCACGTTTTTGATTGTTACGATATACGGATAATTGTATTGAAACATTTAAACATTCAAAATCGAGGGTATACCGAAATACAGTATTTTCAAGTTCAGAAAAAGCTATGAGTAAAGAAGATTTTGATTTAAATTTTGATCGCAACATCAGAATAAAGATTATTTTGTAATTGTGATAGCATAAGTTAATGAATAAATACTGCATGGTGATTGATTTCATCAAGTCTCTCAGCCAACACTAATCAATTACTTGATAAAAGTAGCAATTATGGAAAATAAAATTATTTGCGGTAATTGGAATGTTTGAGGTAGAAATTATTATGATCATTATTGCAACTATTCACTACTATTGCACCTAATAATTTTAGTAAAATTATTCGCTTGCTACTTTTACTGTTGAATTTATTCGCAACTAATGGCATTACAAAAGTATTGTTAGTGCTCATGTCTGGTATAAGTGCGTGATGTGTGCAGTGCGCTCTTGGAAATATCTTCGACACCTTTTTTTCTTTCCAAAGAAAAAGAAAAACACTACAAGACGATGAAGATTAAAGCGCGCTTATCTCTTCTTTTTTTTAACTATACGAAACATACCAAAGACACGGCAGCGATGTTTTTTCTCGTAGCTGTCTAGAGAATGAAAGTGTAGCTAGATGTTTTTATTATTAGCTTAGCAAAGAAAAATTTTTCATAGGATTAAGAAGTTTTAAATTAATTTAAATAACGAATTTATCGAAAGTAATTTTTTATTTATGCATTCGAATTAGAAATATTGCAGGAGCCCCTCAAATGCGAGTGCCTTTGTATTTAAATCGTATTTCTTACAATTTCTATGTACTCAAGGACATCTGTAAATAGTCGCATACTTTCAGTTTAGCATTTTCTCATCATTCACACTCTCGATAAACTATTATTTAAATCGTTGTAATATTATCGACGTTACAAGAACTTCACATGAAGATGTAGGAGTAATAAATAAGTATGAAGCAAACGTGTGTTTCAACACTTTGTTACGTTATCTTCCTTTTTTTATATAATTAGTCGAATAAATTAATGCGTAATTAAATTTTCTACACAATGAGAAGATTTTTCATTTGATAGGATAAAATTAATTTAAACAGAATAAAATTTTATTTACATATTTTTGTCAAATAAAAAACACCGATATTTAATGCAATAAAAGTATCAAAACTTAATTTACAGATAAAAATTTCATGCTGTTTTGTTTTTGTAATGAAAATCCTTACTTATCCCTAACTTTTGTGGCTAATCCACATTAATAATAATCTATATTTTCTTCTTTGTCTTTACGTCATTTACATCCATTTGTGACTACTGACAAAGAATATAAGGGGACTTAAATAGAATAATGTTATAATTTCCATGAAACTTTATACAAGAAACGAGGATTTGAGAAATTAGCGGTACATCATTCTTTAAAATTGAAACTATCAATCGTAACTCTTTTATTAATACAATTAATTATTAACACTGCTCTCAACATATTAAGAGCCGTACGTATATCCTAAGTTGTACCGACAAGTTCATACGCACGTTTTCACGTACGCGTTCCACGCACATTCACAAAGTCGTCATTGTTGTAATCACATACCGACCACTGCACGTGAGTTTAATAAAAAAATTTATAATTACGGTAAGTTCATCGACAAGTACTTAGCACAAGAATCCTATGTACACTGAGAATATTTTTATTCGTAGGACTGACGAATCATTATTTTGTTCTGGTGACCAATTTTTATGACGATTTTATCTTTTTAAAATAATGATGAGAAGTGATGCTGCCGGTGCTGTACTGAGAAAAAATATTGCCTTGAAAGAAAGCAGTAGTTATTACTTTATTATAAAGTAACATTTTGAAAAGCCTTGCAGATGAATTGATTCATAAAAAAACTTGTAAATAATGAATTCTTTTTAAGCACTTTTAATTATTGCATTTTATACCAAATTTCATAGTATTAGTATTATTTGTGCAATCTAAAATCCTCTATTATTTAAATTATAATTGAATACTTTTTAAGTAACAATTACCTTAAAAAAAGTCCTGCACTTTTATTATTTTTATTTTGTCATAGAGATTGAATAAATTTGTAACAAAAATAGATCATTGTTTTTTGGAGTTTCAAATTAGATTTAGATTTTTCAATTCACAAAAGGCTTACAATACAGATAACGAGAGCACCCTTAATTATTATTTATTATATAAGTATTTTAATTTAACTATTTAAAGAGAATGTAAAATAGTGATATATCTAATACCATACCAATGCTTTTATTTTGAAACATTTTTTTTGAAAATTAGATATCCAATTCAGTGAACTAATTTAAAAGTCAGTGTAAGCATTTATATGGTAAAGAAAATCTGCCAGTGCTTTACATTCTCCAAGTCTTAATTGAGGGACTTTTACTGTACAGTTTCTTAGATCAATCATTAGTCTAGCAACTCACTACGTATATTGTCAATCTTCAGAAAACGTTTAACTAATCTAGCAGTACATTCTACAGTACACATCATTCTGAATCACTCTTTTAAAAATTTGTATCGTAAACTCAGTATCAAAACCTAATGTCTAACAAAATCTCCAAAATGTTTCCGCAGGCAATTTCTTTTCTCAGCCACCAAAAACATAAAAATAAACACTTCGTCAGTGCCCTATCTGAATCATCGACCAAAGACTTATCGAACCACAATCACTGCGTGCCACCAAATGGACTATTCCTGGCATTCTGCAACTGTTGTTGCGTATTTTGCTGCTGGGCAGTTTGCTGCTGTTGTTGAACAACAACGTTCGCCTGACTGGTTTGTGTAATAGTCGTAGGTGCTATAACTCTGGCGTACACAGCAGCTCCAGTCGTCTTCAGCCCCGCCGGCGTCGGTATAACTTTCAAACCATGAAGTGTCTTTATGTTCAACAACTGACTAGGCAGAATTATGGGTTGCTGTTGCTGTTGTTGCTGACCAGGCTGTTGATTACCAGTGGTCTGTTTGCCGAGGACGACGTTGCCCGCTGCGGCCATGTTCACGCCCACGCTCTTGCCGCCGCCACTGCTCGCTAGGACAATTGGTTTACCGGCGAGTTGCGCCGTCACCATTCGTACCGTTTGCTGGTTCGCAGTTTGCTGCTGCGACTGACCTGCCTGCTGACCCTGGGGCGACTGCGAGCTAACGATTATCTTTGGCTGACCAGACGCTGTTTGAGCCTGTGTTACCACCTGTAGCAAATACATTTATTCTTATTGTAAAAGAACGTCCATTTTATTTTAAGCGCTTATTTCCCAAAGATCAATCAACAACTTCAAAAATTATTAAGAAAAAACATGTCACCTGATACTGCGTCTGTATGACTTTGTTCCCCTGTCTGGCTAGCTGATTCGCGTGTGCCGCGGTCGTAGCCAGCTTTAGTCCTTTCTGCGCCAACAGACTTTCCACGGATATCAGCTGTCCGGTACTGGCATTTGTCAACACCTTAGCCAAAACCTTCTGCTGCTGTTGCTGCTGCTGTTGCTGATGCTGCTGGGGCGACTGCTGTATCTGCACAGCGATGGGTTTGCCACCAATCTGCGCTATTATCCTCTGCATACCCGAGCTTTGAAGGGTCTGTTGTTGCTGTTGCGTCGCTGTAACCACGCGCTGCTGAGGCTGCGACTGCTGGCCTGCCTGGTTCTGAGCTGCAGATGTCGAGGCTGTCGGCGATTGTTTAATGAAGATCGTCTGGCCTTGGAGTCCGTGACCAGTCAGCAGGGATTTTATTTGACCAGAACTCACTATTTGGAAAGAGATTATAATTTATAAAATTACAACTTTAAAAATTGTTTTCCTTTTTATCTCAACTGTAGTAAAGATACCAACCTAATTTGATCTGTGAAGCAAGCAACGTTTTGCCAGGCAGCACATGTTGCTGCTGCTGCGCCTGTTTGAGATTCGACGTTTGTAGAATGCTCTTGCCTGCTTGAGCGCTTAATACAGTCTGCTGCTGCGCCTGAGTCTGAATCATCTTTGTGGCATTAGGGAAAATCGTGGCAACGCTCGTTGTCGACGTGGAGACCGTCTGTGCCGATTGCAGCACCGAGTGGCCCGATAATCGTATCGTTTGCAATCCAGCCGATGTCGACACTTGGATTTGGTGGTGAGGGAAGTGCTGCTGGTTGGATTGCAGTAGACTCTGAGCACCGGTCGACTTCACCACTGCTACTGGCTTGACGTTCATGTTGCTGGTTACCTTCTTCACTGCCCCTGGACTCGATAATGCTGTCGCCAGACTCGTAATAGTATTTAGTTCTGAAAATGACAAATTTATATATTTTAGAGTCGCTAACAATTATTTAGGTATTCTAACTTAAGATATACTTTATAATATTATGATGAAAGGTTCATTAAGCAAAATTCACATACCTCTGGCGGCACTAATGGTAATCTTGGGTTCAACCATTGTGGACATGACGGTAACAGGACACTCCTTATCAATAGTAGGCATCGCCGCAACCGTCTGAACTATGGAGGGCAGGGGCTGAACTGTTATTGGAGTCGACTGAGCTACGACGCTACTCGATGACGTCGACGCGACACTCGGCGCAGTCGTTGTCGTTGCTACTACGTGAGTTATCTGCGACAAAGCAACTGCCTGTTGCTGCTGCTGTTGTTGCTGCTGTTGTTGCTGCTGTTGTTGTGCTTGCTGTTGTGCTTGCTGTTGTTGTTGTTGTTGTTGCTGCTGCTGTTGTTGGACAAGAGCGGACAGTTGTTCGGCCGTAGTAATCGACTGGTCAACGACGCTGATGACTTTCTCTTCCAGTTTCTTCGGCTGCTCTTTCCTAGAAAAGTTTAAATTCAAGTTTTAGCGTATCGGATTTCTGATCTAGTTTAAGCTTCTTTTAATTACAATTACCTATTAACAGCAGAAACTGATTGAGCGGTAATTTTCTTTTCTTTTTTCGGAGCTGCTTCCTTGACTATAGTCGTTGCCAGCTGTTCTTTTACACTCACTATTTTATGTATAGACTGCATAGCTTTATTTCTGGATGCTGCACTTGAACTCTTTTTGTTCTTAGGTACACCTTGAAGCTGCTGATGGTACATTTCTTTAAGAAAAAAAAAAATATAAAAGGTGAATTATTGAAACGCTTACTCAAGAAAAACCAAATTTAGTCTACACTATTACTCACCGAATTCAGATTCAGATCTAGCCCGATGCAAATACAACCACTCTTTTCTCTTCGGATAATATCTGACACACGGATCGTTCTCATAGTGGAGGCGATCAAGCGCTCCCGAAACTACTGAATTAAGATTACCTTCCTTGTCGTTGTTAAAAATATCCTCTTGAATATACTGTGAATCTTTAAGCAGCTGACAAATGTCGGCGCGTGTACCCTCGCCGTTTGGAAGTCGGGCTGTCGCGTCACGCACCAGTGCCAATATCGTCACGAAATTCGGACGATCAGGCACCAGCAGCGAATGACCTCGAGCTTTCGTTAATCCTGAACCTGATAAAATAATAAGTAAAATGGACTTCCAAAGTATGCCAATATAAATACTGAAAGATCCATCTTACCTGCATTGTGTTGGTAAATGCCTTTGACAGGACCAACGACGGACGAGTAGCCGTGCATCCTGTAAGTAAAAGCCTTGTGCGGCGCGGCATACCTCATGCGCTCCTGCCTGCGAAACTCTTCGCGCTCTTCCGCCGTCGACGGTCTCACCTTCCAGTCAGTCGGACAGAGTGCTTTGGGTGGCTCCCACTCGGGTAGTGAGCTTGCGACGATGCCACTACCACTATCCGCACTCGCACCATCCGTTGTCGTTGTAGTGTCTAACGTAACTTCAAGACTATTCGTACTCGACTGCTGCTGCTGCTGTTGCTGTTGCTGCTTCAAGGTGACCGGTGTTGGTGCTGCAGGTGGTTTTGGTGCCACCAATGCATCCCTATTTGCAAAACCGATTAGTAAGAGATATGAAGATTTTATTTTGAAATAATTACAATGATCTATTAAGTTTTTACTTGTAAAGCAGGAATTTGGTGCATAGCATAGACAACCGCGAATCGGAGTCTCGTCCAGCGCCGATCCACGCGTAAACCCCACGGCCTTTATTTTCAAGATAAGGTACTAGCTCTTGATCGCCGTCCAAGAATTGATCCTGCAGATAAATTAATTCTCCGGCAAGAAAACCTAAAGCTAGCGGAACTAGAGCTGGCCACGAAGTCACTAGCGAATACCTGTAAAAAGTTATATATTAGTTGAAAATACATCTGATTTATAATACAAAAAAAATAATGAAATTTTTTTTCTAAAATAGTACCAGTCGTTTAACGGAGATATCGGATTATCCTGCCACAATATAACAGCATCTTTCATTTCCGTCCGGTTCATACGATACTCTCCTTTCGATAAGAACGCATCCCTTATCAGCGAGAAGAAACAAGCGTGAGTTTCTTGCATGAGCTCATCACCATTCATTACAATATCTTCCACAATGGAATCCGTCATATCCTTGTCCGGTATCGTAATAACATTCTCGTTTTCGCATCTAAAAACAAATTTTAAAAAAGTAATTTTTTAATTATACCATACATAAGTCAGAAAACATATTTTCAAACAAATTGTAAAAAAATAATACTGACTTGACATCCGCAAGAATGTCGATACCATCATCCAGCTGAATCGGTAGCTGCATCATGTCAATACTGTCGAGATCGAGTTCCTTTTTGTCAATCTCCTCCTCTACCTCCACAGCTATCGAAACCGCCATCGGCATCTCCTCGTTTACAATTATATTGTTTTCAACCTTGATCTCAGGTTCGTAATCCATATCTTCGATTTCTTCCTTGATATCCATCGCGTGAATCGGTGAAGACATTTCATTATTGCTATGTTCAGGATCGCTGTTAACAATAATATTTTTTTATATTTTTCACATAATCAATTGAAAATTAATAATAGATATAAGAAAATTTCATACTCGTCCATGAGGGCAGGTGGTGGCTGAGCAGCCGGCGGTTCGATCTCGTACTTCTGTTCCATAGTCTCCAAGGGTTCGTGCTTCACGATTTCCTCAGCAGCCAGCAAACACGCGGGTGGTTTTTGATCGGGCTGTTCAATGATACTATGTTTGAGCTCATCAGCGCTGTGTAACGAATAGTCTCCACTCGTGTGGCTGTTGGTGTCGCTTTCCAGCTTCACGGATGTCGAGCTGAGTATTTTAATTGGCGTCACCGACTGCTGTTGCTGCTGCTGCTGTTCCATCTTAATGCGCTTTTTACTGGCACTAGGAGTCGAGCGTGAACTCATTGTCAGTTTGTGCTTCTGACCGAGCTGGGCTCGATGCATCAGGTCTGACAATGCTATACCTTGCGTGTTGAGCTCTGGATGCGCCTGTGAAATCAGAAACATGTTGAATAAAATAAGAAACTTTGAGCGAGTTTTGAAAAATTACAAACACTCTTGTACTTACGTCCTTCCGCGCTCTCCTCTTCTTATGGGCGATGAGCATGCTCCTGTACGAATCCTCATTTAATTCCGGCCTCATAGTAATCGACGACAAACTCGTGCCCACTGCCACTCCGCCGCAATCGACTCCAACTTTCTGCAGTGTTGAGTATACGGGCCTTATCGCATCGTCCTCAGGACTAAAAAAAGCAATATAATTTATTTATCATGGATAATTTTAATGACTTTATCTAATATGAAAAAATAAAAGATATAAAATCTTACCTGAGATGCATTGCCCTTGTGGTTGACGCAATCTGCTGCTGTTGCTGCTGTGCCACAAGTGTCGCACGCTTCTTTCTGCGTTGCTGCTGAAGTAACTGCAACTGTTGCTGTAGTTTGCCACCTGTGCTGGCCTGTGCAGGCGTCAGCAGACAACTGCTACTACCGTCCTCGTCATCGGATTGCGAATCCGAGCCAGCAAGGCGTGAGCTTGTACCTAGCTCGGCATTTATAGCACTGAGCTCTTCTGCATAGCGTAGCTGCGTTTTTTCTTCCACTGGTAGCATACAAGATAAATAATTATTACACTTATTCAAAGACTAAATTTCGTAAATAACTTTTATCGAGTAAAAGATATTTTTGTGTGCATAACCGCATTTCATGTTTATTTGGATATTTTTGTGTATTTTATTTTATTTTATTTGTATCATTTGTATTTTTGCCCGAAGAATTACGTCTTGAGTCATAATTACCTAAGGCAGGCTTTGGTTTCCTCCATTGCAACTTTGATGTTGTGCGCTGTGACGGTTGACTAAAACCTTGTTTATAGGCATTCGATAATAAACTTTCCCTTGACTTAAGAAGTTGACCTGCAAGTTCATAGGATCGCTTACGTTCTTCAAATAGGTATTTTCTCTTCTGTGCCTTTTTAACTTGAGTACGCATTCTTTTAATATCTGGCCTAAAGTGTCCAGCTGAAAGGTGCTTGTGAAAATCATCTAATGGTGAAACACCAAACCTGAATGTTGACATTCAAATTTACAAAGATGAAAATTTAAATAAACATCATACAGAGTATGAGGCTGGATATATCTTTTAAACATTTTATACTTCACTGACCTATGGGTTTCTTTTTGGAAAAGCATATCTAAAGTTTTATCTAATTCGGCTTCGATATTGCAGTCTTTTGGAAATGTCGGCAAGAAACTGTACAAAGATTCCTTTTGACTCTCACTTAAACATTCTTCCCAAAAACGTGGATAATCTAACATTTCCTTAAAAATAGATGCATGTTCACACAAATCTTGAGGCAGTTTTACTTTAGTTCCACCGGCCAAGCATGTTTCCCACCTCTGCAGAAAAAAGTTCTGGTTTAAATTATATTACAAACATAAAATTTTAATAGAAAAGTATGCAATCAAACTTATGCAAAACTTCTATTCTAAATTGGTGTGTTAGTACTAAAAGATATTTATGGAATATAGCAAGTTAGAAATTTATAAGTAAAAATATCTTAAGTAAACATTTGATATCTGTGTGTTATCTACTTATTCTTCTTTGGATAATAAAAACTGATACTTTCCTCCTCTGGATGTTCACTTGCATCATTTTCCTCTTCATCCTCTTCCACAGAACTGTGACTTTCTGAGGTACTTGTTGCTTGTTCATCTGCACTCTCTTCACCACTATCTGTTGTGGTGCTACCACTACTACTATTGCTACTACTCTCTGTACCCGATCCTTGTGATATCTCCTCATCTTCATCTTCCTCAGCTCCTGAGTCACCATTGACAGAACACTCATCAATCTATAGAAGGGTTGAAGTTTACAATTATTTTTTTAATGAAGAAATTACTTTTTAAATTTATTGAGAGTATATATTTCATGCATTTTATTTGTAAGAAAAATAAATATTAATATAAATATCATGATTTTCTATTAAAAATAATTCACAAAAGTATACATGAACTAAAGCAAAATCTGACGTTCAATGATCTTAAGCACTTCGAACTAACCTTAAATTAAAAACAGTCAAACACTTAAATACATAATTTTATCACAAAAAATTAAACATTTCCAAATAATGCACTAAATATTACTTGTATTATAAGTTGTTAAATGTATTATTAAAAATAAAAGCAAAAATAATAGTTACGAAATAGAATTTCTTAAACCAAAATAAAAACAACTATGCATCGAAAACTTTACCGCTGAGCCAAATAAAAACATCCTAATGCATCTAAAAGACAAAACTACCTACATTGTAATAAGCAAATGAAATTATACATCCTCACTACTGTATAACTACATTACATTCATTCACAAATACTACCCAAATCTATTCGTCAACAAGTACAAGCATCCTTCAAAACCTCAAATCCAACTCGTTGAACAACTCCAGTAAAACACACATTTAATCACAACCAACAAAAATCATAAAAATAAGTGTACAGAAAAGCATAAATCCTCAATAAAATACATATCAAGCAGTAAATACTACATTAAATAACCTAGCAGTCGAGTAATAGCGAAATTAAAGTGTGCCATCCTAACCTCCATGACGCCACTCTCGGCTTTCAATCCCAAACGAAGTGTGCTATTTACAACTCCTAGTGCCCGATTCAATCACGTAAACGAGTATATCACGTCGCGTCTCTTCCCTTCCGCGGCCTCGGGAAAAAGCAGCCAAACGCGCGATGTGCTCTCGTTTATATATTGATCGTGTTATTATATTAGGTAATCTCGAAGTAGCAACAGCAGCAGCAGCCTGTCACACGACGACGGCTGCAGACGATGATGATGTGCTTCGTCCTTTCTCTTCGTAAAACTCGACGCGGCGATACTGTGTCGTAGTCGTGCTCGACCGCCAGTGCACTCGTGCTTCATGGCATCTGAATTATGTGTGTATAATATCTCTCTACACTATGTACAAAACCTTTGCGCGCTCTTTAAAATATATCTTTGCCCAAGGAGTGAGAGAGAGTAGCAAGACCGCCGACGCGATCGCGCGGTCGCGCGCGATTATTTATATGCGGTCGGCAGTGTCACATGCACCGCTTATATCTATATATAATGTGTGGAACGCTGGTGTGTCTTCTGTCTCTCTCTCTCTCTCTCTCTCTCTCTCTCTCTCTCGTTTAGTTTAGGAAGTTTATAATGTACAATGGTCTTTTCTAGTTGTATATCTATAAGTATATGTTTATTTCTGTTTCGCTTCGCTAGAGTATTTTTTAGGTACGAGGAAAGAGATGGTTTGATGTTTTTTAAGTTTAGAATCGTGAAATTTTCATTGCCAAGAATTTTATTAGATATTCGTTAGAATATTTCAAAGTTTGGTTACATATAAGTTTTAAAAAAAATAATAAGATGTATTTTGTTTATGATTGGAGATTAAAAAACTTGAAAAAAAGCTGACATTCAATGAAAAATTTTAACTTTCTTAAAATTGTCATTTATTTCTACCTACTTATATAAGTACAGCAAAAAATAACAAGTTATTGAAAATGTTTTTTGGAAAACTTTCACTTTAATTTACTTTCTTTCTAATTCAAAATAAAATAACTTATTTCTTATGGACTACTTAAATTCATTATAATATTAATAATAAAAAATAAATAAATAAAATAATTTAAAACTTAAAACAATTTTCGAAAGTGTACATAATATAAGTATATGGGTACAATCTATTTTACAAATAATTTTTTTATAGACATAGGAATATTTTAAAGGGTTATTAAAATGGTCATTTATTACATCAAAAATATCATACCTTTATTGTTGATATAAACATTATACAATATGTTACAAGCATGTGTGTATACATATTTATATTTATATATATTTATATATATATATATATGGTTCTATTGTATGTTTCGTGTAAATTACATTGTTTTTAAAGCTAATACACTCTTTGTGCAGTAAAATCCGAAAAAACTTTCCAATAATATAGTCATATATATCATGGTTTGATTACATACTGTTTTTTCAAGTGTTGAACAGTATACATATACAATCGTGTCATTAATCAAATAGTTATAAAAACTCTAAGAAAAGTTTGACCAAAAAAACATTCATTGTCGATTGACTAATGAATGGAGGAAGCAAAAATTTGTATAGTTTGCTAAAGGTTGTCGTCCTCTCAACTCTCAATGGTCACTTTACAGTGTATCTCAACAAGGCACGTTTGAAATATAATCCGTTTACATACATGCATACAATCTCTGGCAGACAAATTCGAAATATGAGCAATCAATATTACATCCAGCAAAAAGACTTACTAGTTTTCTTAAAAGGCAACTTTTTCTTTACTTATGCCATATTTATGTAAATATTATTTTATTATCAGTGTATTTACATCCTTACAAAATAATTTATTGCCCAAGTATGTATTGTACTTAGATCTTTTTTAATAGATGCATATTTTGTGATAAATAATTTCTACTTAAATACAAAGCATTGTGAATTGTTATACAAATATCTATTACACAAAGTATTTATTAAATTTTATGATTAAAATATTTCTCATAATGTAACAGATAATCATTTCAAATTATTACAAAATAAAATTGTTTTATTGGTACATACATTGTTTCTCAAATTTTAGAATTTGAATTAAATTTTATAACTCATGTGTTTAATAAATACTTTGCTGTAATAATTTGAACAAGAAATTTGACATAAGTAAAGAAGCGCTACTCTTTTTAAAGTAACAAATAAGCTCAACTGACGAACGCTTTGTTATTAAGAAAGAACATACCTTCGAATCTTATCTTTTCGCTCAACGAAATCAAAGAGTCAGTGTCAATATAGAAAAATATAAAACATTAAAAATTCCTTTAGCCAAAAATCATCACAGACAAGTCTCTTACTTTCGCCATCTTCTGAATACGACAGACACAGAAATCCTTCATCTTGTTACAATACATTGTATTAGATACATTTAAGCTATATAAATATCATAAATATACATTTACACTTATGTATTAGTGGCCTTAATGCTTCGTCAACGCGAGTCTATCATCTCTCTGTTTTAGAATCGTCGATCGGAGCAGCTACTTATAGTCAAGAGGTTTCCAAAGGCAAATCCATCTTCCTATTTTATCAAAACTTTAATATCTGCTGTGTATATGAATTAATATTTTTTTCTAAACAATTAGTGATTCATTTAGAGTAAAATTAGTTTTACAATTTTTTTTAGTCAATTTGAACTATAGTACACAAAACGAAAAACTATTTGTTATAATGTTAAATAAATAAAATGATTTAAGTGAATTGCAAATATAAAAATTTTGATATTACAGAACTCGAACATCCACTTAACATCAGAGGCAAAGTTATGCATCACATTTATTTATGTATATAAATAGTCCATCTGTGACATTTTGGTCCATATCATAAAAAAACATTTTTCCCCATTTTAAGCACTTATATTATGTTTCATTGGGACTCCGATCCACGACTCTATTTTATAAAAAGATCCACGACTCCCTCTTCGCATCAACTTCTGCATGCTGTATAAAAGAAAATCGTAAATTGTTCATAATTTCAAGCACACGAGTTGCAATTCTCATAAAAATCGATATTATCTGCATAATCACGTCAAACATTTTGTTTTTATTATTGGAAGAACCACTTTCATTACTATTGTAACAATGTTTACTAAACTAATAATAACAAGAATTTTCCTTTAAAAGAAAATAAATTGTGAATAACATCTGTATATAATCATGCTTATTCACCCACAAATATGATTACTTATGAATATATGTAAATAAATATTTTGTTTATCTATATAACTTAATAAAACCAGTGTTTTTAACTAAGACGATAAAATAATGGTACATAAATTTAATTGAAGAAGTGGTTGCAACTAAATGAGTCATGAACCTTTATAATTAAACAAGTATAAATGTCAGTTCTTAAATAATTTAATTACATTGTGCAAGGTCATGAAATATTTCTTTTACATAGGAACTAGAAAAATTTCTGTATTTATTCAACTTTAAAATGTTTAATAAAGTTCCAAATATTGTACTTAATTATTATTTTGCTCAAGTTCAATTTTAATAAGTGAGTTGATACATTTGTTGTCCACCACCTCCTCAATTTCGACTGCTAATTACACATAATTATATACGAGATGAGTCTTGAGTAATCGTTTTTCTCACGCATTAAAAAAAAACGACGCTATTAAAAATAAAAAAAATATCGTGTACGCGAATTTATGAACAAGGCACACGTCTTCTGTACGTACAAATCTGCGCGCAGATAAGTCTATACATTTTGATTATATAACCGTATATTCGTTGACAAAATAAAAGAACTAACGAACGAACGAACAAAAAAATCATAATACTGCACCTATTATTTTTATGTACAATTACACACCAGACTAAACCGAGTGGTGCATTTATTCGTGTTTGGAAAATATTAGAATCCCTCGCTTACTTTCTCCTTTTTTTCTTTCTTTCTGCATCCCTTGCGCAATAATTAGAAACTTGCTTCTTAAACATTTTTCTTTTCTTTAAACATCAAGTGAATATTAAATATATAAAAGTAATTATATAGCGTTAGAATTGTAATGAGAGTACGAACAGTAACGTCTATATAAATCGTAGCGAGAAAGTTTTTTTTTAAAAAGAGAAGAAAAGGTAAAGTCGAAATCCGTCTCTCAAGCTGTTATAGCAACAGATTAAGAGAAACGGTGAAATCAATCGCTTTATAAAAATCTCTTACGTCTTGGTTAACTTCGTGCGGTTGGCGGCGACCGCTGCCAGACAGGCCAGCGCTTCGAGATCTGGAGATGCGCACCATGCTAAACAAGTAAAGATTATAATAATTGAAATTGTTTTAGAGCACTGATGAATCAAGAGTTTCATGCACAAAATTCAAAATGGTGTTTTCAAATCCTTTATTAAAAAAAACTATATTAAATAATCTATATTATCTATCTTAAAAAATCTGATCTGATAATCATAAATCAAAAGAGTAATGAAAATAAGTTTTGTACAGTTTTTTGACTTCACAAAATCAATAAACATGCTAATAATAAGAGTCTGAAAGCAGTTTGCATATTGATTTATTGAATAATGGTTATATTAATTCTTACCTTTGCTGGGTACTTGTTCTTCAACAATTGGATTATCGATTGAAAGCGTATTTCTTGTTATACTTTGTTTTCGTGCTTTCCTCTTTTGGCTACCAACCAACAGTGCTTTCTCGGTTTCCTTTTGCATTTCCGTTTTCCGATCGTTTTGATCTGGTGAATTTTCACGCTGTGCTCTTTTCGATGAACCTCCAACTTTTTGCAAGATTTTCTTTTTCTTTGTTCTCTGTTGTTTTTTCATTGCTTGGAATTCTTCTAAACTCAAGGATGGAAGTGCCTCGATCTTTTTTTCGAGATTAAAGTCCCTAAATAATTAACGTAAATTTAATAAAACTTTTGAGATCTAATTTTTTTTTAATTTTTCAGTTTAGTCATAAATTGAAATTTTTATTGGCGTGTTATATCATTTATAAATTAAAAACTTACTCGGCCTTAAACCTTTTGCGCGACATCCATGCAACATGCCCTTCAGCTCCTTCAGTCTCAGTGTCTTCAGGTTTTGAAGCTTCCAAATTACCTTCAGCTCTGAATAAATTATTTATTTTAGTAATTATTTCGAAAAACAAAGTTTATAATAATCATTCCTTAAAGCTCAAAAATTGTTGATTGACAAAAAACTATTATCAATAAAATTCAATAAAACAAAAATGTCCAATATTTATACTGGGTTAATATAAAATATGTTGATTTAACTGAAATAGCTATCATCATTTTAATTATAATTCAAAGAAATAAGAAAGAGAACAAAATATTTAACAAGTTTGTCAATAGGTAATTAATCTGCATTAAGCCATAAATAAAATAGTATCAATAAAAAAATCAATTTAAAAATGACTGAAAAAATATAGTTTAAAATATTAAAATGATGTACCCTTCTACAAGATGTTCCAAGTCACCTCGAGAGCTTGTACCTTCACTGCTTAAGGAATCTGTTTTTTCACTCACATTTGAAGAAATTGAATTTCTTCTTTCCCGATTATGTTGATCAATGCTAAAATACATTTCATTGAAATACAACTATCTGAAAATTAACTGCGAAAATGTATAACATACTTTGGTAATCCAGAGATTCGACGCTGTTTTGCTTGATGAGTAATTAACTGCTCAGCCAAAAACTTTTGATAACGCACACCTTTGCAACTTCTTTCTCCTCGAAAAGCACTATCATCAACCGATGCATTTTCAATAAAAGTGTGAGCTTCTTCATCAACATTCTAAATCAGATAAATAAAAATATTAAAGTTATATTTGTTTAAATTTTGAGTTAGACCTAAATAATTCTTTTAACCATTTATATAGATATGGTTTAATATCAAATAATCAATTTAGTAATGGTATTTAGCTTAAAAATTTTATTTAATAAAATATTTACCATGAGGTGGTGATTGTTATTATTTGACTCTGCTCTGCTACTCTTATCTCCGAATAAGTCAGCTTTGCAATCTTCCTTTGATTCAGCTGAGATAGGCAGTTCAGTATAACGCTTTTTAGGTGGTTTTGGAACTTCAGGATTGTCATTAGCTTCATCCCCTGATAAAGAGTTAGCGGATGACTGAAAAACTTGTGGGTTTATTTTCTGAGGTGTAAACAATGAACTTAATCCTCCTATCTGAGATTCATCAGCTAGTTTTCCTGGTTGTATTGAATCCTCATCTAATTTAACTAAATTCGTACTTAGGTAATCACTCTTGAGGGATTCTGAGCCACTATCACAGTGCATGGCATCTGTCTTTTTATTTGTTGGCCTTGTGTTTAATGTACGAAGTGGAGGGGCTGGTAATTTGTACCACTTGAAGTCTGGATTAGCATTCAAAAATGCATCTTTGTACTGAAATAAAATTTGGGATTAAAAATTTGTAGATGGAAACTATTAAACATTATAGTTAATAATTTTATTTTATATTTAAATTTTCATTTAAAAATTAAAAAATTGATTACTTTTCTCTAACATTGTTTTTCACTCTTTGTTATATACTACTAGTTTTTATAAAAAGCTTTAATATGTAACCAATCATAAGTTTAATTTTCATTATTTATTATTTTATTACTATGCAAGAATGATTGATAATGGCATCATTTAAAATTATTATTTTCTAGGAGAACTAATGAGCTTCTAGCAGTATTTAATGGTTTCCTAAGCTAGAGTTTAACTGGAGTTATCAATACTGATACTGTAATCTTCATACTATATATTTAATTATGTCTATAAAAATAGAAAAGGAAATTATTTATAAGGCTTGAATTTGTTTTTCAAAGGTATTCATATAATATTTTAATTGAATTTTATTAAAAAAATTTTTTAATGAATAAAATAAATAATTTTCCTTCTGCTATACCTAGAGTAACTAGTTTTATATTGTTTTTGTTATATTGTAGTCAAATCAAGATGATACATACCAAGGCAATAGTACACATTCAATGTGTCAAAAATCAATTAAAAATTTAATTAAAATGTATAGTACCTCCTGAGCTAAATTTGTGTATGCTCTTTTTTGGTCCGTGGAAAGCATAGCCCACCATTCACCAAGGACCCTTGTGACTGCACGATTTTCCAAATGTGGGAAGCCAGCACGTACAGAGGCTCGATGCCGCTTACAAAAGATAAGAAAGGCATTCATTGGCCTTCTTGCATGATGTGCAGGTTCATGCCCATCCTCTTCTTCCTGTATTAAATTTCATAAACAATTTGAAACAACAATATTTTGTACTGTCAGGCACAATCTCATATTTAATAATTAGAATCACAAGATTGATAAGTACTACCATAGCACATAAAGATTAATAATTGCAAATGAATCAATCAATGTATGCAACTTAACATTTAAAATAATAAAAGGCTGGAGAACTTGAAATGAAACTAAAGGTTAATCTTTAAAAGAAATGTTTAGAGACTGTTTAAAAAATGAGAGAATCTTGAATTCATCGAAAAAATAAATATGTAAAATTAGAAGGACAATAATGTATGCAAAATTATTGCATAACATATTTTTTGTTTGTTCTAATATTAAAAATTATAATAAAAATGAATAGAATTACAGTGATACTGTTACTTTAATTAGATAAAAATTTATTGAATTCTTATCAGAAAGCAAATATATTATTCTTGACTTTAATATCAATATTGTTATAAATTACATGAGCCATGACTAGTTCAAATAGGTAATAATATTATCATTTTTTATTAAAATTATCAATAAATTCTTACAAACATCAATGACTAGTCATTCACGTGATTTACTTAATTAAAATGGAAGCACTTAACATTTTATATTTCTTTCTATTAACTTTGATCTTTTCATCATTTACAATGACATATGGGGAGTAAAGCTACAAAGTAGAATAAGAACATCTTTCTTTTTAAATAGACTTTTTGTAGCTTAGAAATCAATAATCTGTTATTACCATAAAGAAATATTGCAAATAAAATATTCCTGAGTAAAAGTGGATTGGCATTTTAATCAGTAAATTAAATATTTAATTACATAATTATTCATAAAGTTATAGTACCAAATGATAGCACAAAGTGATTCTTTCATAGATAAAAAAAAAACAATGAAGAAAAAAAATCGTTAAATATTGTTGAAATAGAAAATTATCAGTCAGTGCTTTATCAAATGGAGGAAATAATCACATTTCAGTAGAAACAGGCACTCCAAAATATTCTCTCCAGGACTTATTCTACTAAAATTCTGAAGTACATGTATCTACATGCTATTTCTTATCAAATACCATTTTGGCTACATTCTTTCCGAATGACGGGAAAAAAGGTTCAAAAGCATGAATGAAAAAAGTGCAAAAAAGTGACTTGCACAAACAGTAGTCGACAATGACGTTATTGAAGCAACGGAATGCCATTATAACAGTTTCGGAAAAACTCAATCCAAATGCCAATCACTAACATTCCCGTTATTAAATTCTTGAAAGAGAGAGAAAACCGAAAGAAGGTGGCGAGAGGAAACACGGCAAGACTTTATCTCTTGCTCTCGTATACGTGTGCACTTATAAAAACAGAAATAAGTGCAGCGTACTCGTTATCGATAAAAAGCTGGAACTCAAAATTTATAGCACTTAACAGAAAATCTGGAGGGGAATTGAAAAAAAGTCGTTACGGAAAATGTCGCAATATATATGTGCTGAGAGACCAAAGAGTCCGAGAGGAGAGGAACAAAGAAACCATTTTGATTGCTGCAAGAGACGAAGAGAGCAGTGAAAAAAGTGTGTATACACATTCGTTTGTAGAGCTGGGTTCGAAAGAGAAAAAAAGGGTCGAGAGATTCGTGAGAAAGAGAGTCGAAGATGTGAGAGAAAAATCCGCGACTCGAAAGAGTTTCACGGATTTTTCGATATCGCTATTGGATTGTCACTTTGACAGCTGTTCTCAACTGCCGCGATGTAAACACAATCTCATCGCCAAAATAATAAAAAAAAAAACACACAATATCCTCGGCGCATAATGTGTATACACACATACACAGAGTCACATGCATACAGCCAGAGACGTGAAATCGAAAGTGAGCCGAAGGCACAAAGCCATATTTTTTTTCACTTCCCATGTAGACGACCTTGTCACTTGCGATTGCAATGAAAAACTATCCGAGACATAGCCTCACCGTAAAGAAAAACGAAAATTCATGCGCTAAAATAGCGATGAAACAATCGTACGCGAGTAGAAGGAAAAACAAAACGTTGCTCAAAGGATGAGGAAAAAATCACGAAGACACGTTAAAATTCACTGGTCAATAGATCGATGACATATTAGTGTATCGCCGATGAAATTGGTGCTGGTCGTGTATAACGTCGATTAAAAAAGATCTCTTTTAGAGCTACTCACTTTCTGCTGATGCTCGTTGGCAGCCATATTCCGTTGCGACTGTATGTTTTCTAGTGGACCCCGTATATACACACACGGACGGACCCGCGCGGTCGCGCTATATCTCTCGCTTTGACAATTCGCTCGCGCGGCGGAGAGAGCGAGGCATAATAAAAGATAAAGAGCCGCACTGTGTGTTGTATGTGCTCTCTACTTCTCCACACTCTCCCTCTCTCTCTCTCGCCTCCTCGTCGTCTTCGTCTTCTTCTCTCTCTCCTTTATACTTATACTTATTTATCTTTCTCTCCGCGCTTTCGCACACACACACACGTACGCACGTATAGCCTTACACTACCAGCTATAAACGTGCAAGCACGAAAAAAACGCTCTTTCTCTGAGATATCTCGGGCTCTGGTCTTCCCAGCTGTTCGTATGTTTTTTTTTTGTTCGGGAACTTGCTGATGTTGTTGTTTGCGTTCGACGTGCACATGTGTGCGTGGTGCGCGCGCGCACTTGATCTGACAGCTCGCACAGGTCCGATGGCTCTCCGAAATGGGTATTTTAAAAATGAAAGGATCGGATTTTGGAGCTGATTTGACGTTTCAGGTTATTACTAGGGAGGAGTTTTTTTTTAGTCAGGAGAGAAGAAGTGATTGGTTTCTTGCTGAGGAAATTACCGAGAGAACTACTGAGTAGTGTGTATATAGGTATGAAGTTTCGTGTGGGTATATAAGTCGCGGAAACGTCACGGGCGCATAACGTCACTTCTTTTCTCGCTCTCTCGCGGCTACGAGTGGCGTTATATTAGTGGCAAGCTATTTGATAGGTTGAGGCTCTAGAGGGAAGACCTTGACGAGCTATCATGGAGGTTGAACTTATTTTTTCGTTGAAGTTTCGGTCAACGAAAGTTGAAGGCGGTGACGGACGTGTTTTTCTTTTTGACGTACGCTCCGCGCAGCTGCAATGTCGTTGGGTTGGTAGTTTTGAATTTCGCGCTGTTTTGCGAAACAGATAGCTGCGAATTCGATATACCTACATATCGATTTGCGACTTTACTTTTAAAAAATGTTGTGAATAAACATTGCCAACGTCGGCGATCACGTTAAATGAAGATTTTGTAATGCGTCATTTGATATTTTTATTAGATTTACCTACTTTGTCATTTTTTGAATTGTTGCAGAAGCAGAAATTGATTGGAGGATTAATTTTACAATTTTATTACGATGTTGATCGCTTTGAAACCTGATGTTTTAAGTTCCCTAATATATGATAATAAGTTTTCTAAAGTTTTATGACTGATTAATAAATTACCACTTTTTGAAATTAGAGCAATATGAATTTGAGCTAAATATTAAAGTAATTTTACATAATAATTTTTGACACAATTAAATAAAAAGGATAGAAAAACAGTTCAAAATTATTTATCAATCAAAACTGCTTGAGAGTGACTAATTTGAAATAATAAATGTAAATTAGAAGTCAGCTTAGTCTGACTTGAATCATGGATATATTGCATGTACATTTGATTCTAAATTCAATTACTCTGTTCCATTGTCATAAATCAAATATGTACTTGAAAAACTAGCTTTCAACATAAATTTTAACTTGTAATGTTTTCCAATGATCAATGAAATTGAATTAAACAATAAATAAGGCCAATTTTTCATATTTTTATTGAATGTTCGTCAAATTGAAGAATAATACAGAAGTAGGTACTTTTTTGCGCAATGCATGTTTTATTTACACGGATTTTATAATACTAAAATTTTAATGCAAATTCAATAGACAAAAATGAGCCAGTGGAAGTTAGAATTTGACTCCCAAATGTTACTATTTGCAGGTTTCTAATAATACAACAGCTTGTACCAAATGTAAACTTTCTTTTATCCATAAATGTTATACATTCAGTAAAATATATTGTATTAATTTTTAAACATCAAACATTCTTATAATATTTATCTTACAATGTACAATTAGATTATATTTATATTACTGAGAGAAAAGAGAAACAGAAATATATTTAACAGTTTTTGTTTAATAATGAACACAAATTTCACAAATATTGATTTGTGTTTCACATTAAGTATTTATAACAATTGTTTAAAATAATACCATTTGTGTACACCTAAAATGAAATAAAACATTTAAAAGAACTAAATTCAAGGTAATTTAAAAAAGATGGAATACAAAACGAGTCTGTGATTGAGATTAGCTGGGAGCTGCATAATCTGCATCAGAGACTCATTACAGCTTTCTTTTAATTACTAATTAATATATAATTCATTTAGGTAGCGATCCTCTCTTCATTTCAATCAAACTATTATTTGCAGCATTTAGAATAAAATATCCTCATCACCCTCATCCAGCATGTTGGCAACGTCTCTGTCATCATCTCTTCCAGCTGCAATCATTTCTAGTCTGCGTGCTTCCACCTATGAACAGTTCAAAGTATTAAAATTGTTGTTACGTAGTATTAATTGCAGTAATTTTTGTTTGCAATAATTAAAAATTTTGAAATAAACGAAAGTGTTTTTTTTAAATATGATCTTTGTGTACCTTAGCTTTAGCTGCTTTCTTTTTATCCTGAATCTTTTTAAGACGATAGAATTCTTCTCTCTCAAGCTCATCAAGTTCAGAAATAATGTAGGCCAGTGTCCTTTCAATTCTTGGAATGATAACGTGTTCAATTGCGTTGACACGACGATTTGTAATCTTAATAACTTCATCAAGTGTGACAAAACTTGTCTGTAATGACGCTAACTCTACTAAAAGAGTTACTGCTTTTTGGTAATTCTTCTTTAATTTGGCCAACTGCTGACCACCTCTAGCTAGACCAGCTAACTCATAAGTATCAGTACCATCCTGATAGGATTCGAATACTGGAAGATTAACACCAGCTACATTATCTTTCTTTGAGCGAATCTTAATTTGTGCCTTTGTCACATTCTGCAACACCACTTGGTTAAAGTCTCCTGTGGCGAACTTTGCTTCTGCCAGGGAAAAGGCTGCTTCCTTCATTACCTCTCCCATCAATGTTTTCGTCTAGATACAAAAATGCATTTAATTAATTTATATAAAATGACTTTTATCCTTCGATTCTGTACTTAATTTTTAGTACAGAATTAAGTACATTTTCAGGATTAAAAATTTATTTAAATTTAAATTAATCAATATTCCATATTCATACTAGATATCAATTAAACGGTTTTTCTTATTAAATTATCTGTTTGACTACACAAGCCAGATTGATTTTATACAAAAAAAAGGCTTCTAATTATGACTGATAAGAAAATTAACGTACCTCAATGATTTTTCCTAAAATCATTCTGAAACGCATTTGCAGTGCATCAGCTTTTTTCTTGAGAAGACCATGACCTTTTTGTGCACCAGCTAACCGAGACTTCATCAACATTTGGGCTCTGTAAAATATATCATTAGATAATTATATTTGCATAAGAAATTCATGACAAAACTTCTTATAGAATGATTATTATAATTTTAAAAGAAATGAGGTAAATTCTCATTTCAAAATCAATTTCTATTTTTTGAAAAAATAAAATATTTTGTTATCAGATAGTCACGAGACAAAGTTAAATTTTGCGGAAATTAGTACAATTCGTGTAAGTGGGGTTACACCCATTTTTTTTAAGTCGTTGAAAATCGTAATAAAATAAGCTTGGTTGTAAAAAATAAATTTGTGTCGATGTTCAGCGGTAATACTGAAATGTTTATTTCAACTTTTCAGAAAGAAATTCATCAATACTTACCCCCGAGAGGGGAAAATAGGGAGCTTGTCTTTTCCCGACATGTTTTCTGTTGCACTACAAGTAGACAGGAATAAGATTGATCAGCTGACTTTGACGGACCGGAATGGAAATTTAAATACCGGGATTCGTGGAAATGAACCAATTACTCGCGATATTTCAAAAAAATAGAATAAAAACTTATCAATATTTTTATTTTAAAAAATTTTAATTTATGTTAGTATAATAATATTTGTAAGTAACTATTTTATTATAAATAGTTTTATTTAAAGTATATTCTCAGTCATTAAAAATACATAACAAAATAGGAATATTTTGTACTCATGTCTTAAAAACAATATAAAATAGTTCTTATAAATTTAGCTGTCCAGGTTTTAAGACCTGTCTTACATTCAAATTTATTCTAGCTTCAGAAATGTAAGATTTAGCTTTCTTCCAATCATCAGTATCGTTTGATGTACAGTCTGATGAATCCCATGGATGGGATTCATCACTTAAAATTCTTGGCACTCCATGATATCTTAATCTGGAGCTACTAGACATTACAACTACATCGCCACTACGTAAAAACAGTGAATGAGCTGGATCTTCTTGTTTGAGTCCTCCAATAAGAAAAATGGCAGTTTGACCAAAGCTTATCGAAAAGAGAGGAGCTTCAATAAAGACTTCCGAGTGATCTGTGTGACCTGCCAAAGTTGAGTTCATTCTATAATAGTTAACAATAGCAGCTTCTGCTTTGAATTCATGAAAATTTAAGATAGTTGCAAAATAACTAGTTAGATCTTTTAAGTCTTCTGGCATTTCTGTTTTCAATTTTTCGGAGTAATGCTTTGTATCCCAGTTGTGATGATATCCTAATGTTGCCCACCGCAGTTTAGACAATAAATCTTTTTTTGGTGTCATCCTTTTTTAAATTATTCAAAATTAATATTTTTAAATTTTAAAATATGATTTTTCTATAATTTAATTTTTACCCAAAACAAGCGTTCCACCAAGTTTCATCATTGTTTAATAAATCATGAGCATCAATATTTAAAATGTTTGGTTTTCTTGGATATTCTTTCAAACATTTTATAATCCAGTTCTGCTGTCCTTTTTCAGTAAATGGATTTTGTACTAATATTAATCCTAAAATAAAAATTCTGTATACATATACCGCATAAATGTTGTAAAATTTCAAATGAATTATAAAATATAAAAGTTTACCTGGTACATTAACAAATGAATAAACATTCCAATCTTTTGTTGGTTTGAGTCCTAAGTTTGTTTTCGAATGCAATTCATATTCGCAAGATAGGGTAATTTTCCTAACCTATAAAGCGTAAGATAGTTGTTGTTACAACATATACATAGCAAAACAGTAAAAATAAATAAACTTACATCTTGGCTATTAGCCTTTTCTACATCGACGACGTTTGTTAGATCAGGTGGTGGTTTACGTGCTTTATAATACTTAAAACTATCTTTAAACATTTTATAATTAAAATTAACCTAAGCTAAAGTTCACGGCGATGCATCGTGTCGTCTGCACGAACAGTATAGCCAATGACATCGCAGTACTCCAATATTTATCATGTTGGAATTATCTTTCTGGAAAATATTTGTTATTATTTTCTTCCATGATTAAGTATTAACTTTTTGTCATATTAAAATTATTTATTATAGAAAATTTTGAATATATTTTGAATTATTTATTGATGGAATCAAGAAAATATAGTACATAAAAAATATAAACATTATCAATTATAATAGGCATTTATTAAAAGTAAATAAATAATGAAATAAGCCATAAGAAATGACCATTTTTTAAACATTTGCCTCATGATTTAATTCACAGATTAGGTATACACATCATATATTCCATTGGCTGAATTACAATGTCAATTTACATTGTTATGGACTGAATAGCTTTTTTGATAGGTGTATTTATGGTATATTCCATATTCATACAAGTATCATTCATCCAACGTGAACCGGAATTTCTCTACTTATTTATACAGGGTGTCAATAAAGTCCCGGGACGGCTGAATATTTTCTGAGGTAAAGTAATTCTGAAAAAGGTCAAGGTCATTTCTTAAGTAACTTTCAACGAGGAATCTAATGGCGACATTCAATTTGACCTTGGACTTGACCTTGAAGGTGATTTCAAGGTCAACTGTTTTTTTAAAATAGGAACCCCCCTTTTTAATACCGGCAATCGATAGAGCGGGAAATTTTACATTCAGATGCGTAATTAAGTCAGAGCTAGTGTTTGACCTTGAGGGTTACTCCAAGGTTATTTACACTCTAGCAAGGTTCTTAGATACCTCTGAATATTTTTGCAAGCGGTAAAGCTATTCTTGATGTAACTTTCAACGAGGAACTCAATGGTGACATTATACTTAACCTTGAACGTGACCTTCAAGG
>UELV01095014.1:0-42497 GCA_900490015.1 Megastigmus stigmatizans | reverse complement strand
GCTGTGTGCTCTTCGTGCCCCTCCCTGGTGCCCGTCGTGCCCCATTTACAACGATTTTTAAAATGAATATTTTACATATTTTAAAAATATTTATCGAAAAAATAAAAATGGACTTGAAAGTTTAAGAGTCAAACTTTCAAAATCATTTTGTTTCAATCCGATCTGACATGTACTCATGTTTATGCTGCAAATTGAAAAATGGAGCCATTGGTTTTTCACTGCTCCGAATTTAATCTTTATAAAATTAAGTCAAAACAGTTTTTTTTTTCATTTCAAATATTCAGATATAGAAACTAATATATCTATTTATACTTTTTCGTGACTATTTGTTTTCAAACAATCATTCACGGTTTAATATTAAAATGCCCAACTGACCCGCCAGGCTCACCATGCCCCATCTTCCCCTACGAATTCTGAGCGCGCGTAAACGGAGGAACTGACGGAACAACGCGGTGATCGACTGCGCAAGTAACGTGAAATAGCCGTTCGGTGGTATTTTGCTCTTGCAACTTGAACATAGTCATTGGGTGCACCCAGTGAACGATCGGGACGGGTGCAGACCAAAGCCCAAAACACTGCACAGTAGGTACCTACACGTGCGACGCGAATGACGTGATCTAATATTTACTTTGCAAGGTATTCTCAAGAGAGCGTTTGTTGTGGGAGCTTGTGGCTGAACATCTGGTCTTGCGAAGAAGCCTTGAGGTTATTTAGATTTGGGACGTCAACGAAGATATAAGTATAGAACTCCCTCGGTGTGTATTAACGATTGTCAGCGTGGTGCGACGAAGGAAGGAATAAAAAAAAAGTGTGACGTGCCAATTGTGTATACTTACGGGCTTTTCAAAATCAACAATGCTCACGAATTTGACTTTTGAAAAAAGTGAAGATTCTACTTGATTATTGAATGTGTTCAGTGACCAGAAGAAAATGCGAGTATTCTCGTCGTGGCGCAACAATGTAAACGAAATAGGGTGCTCCAATTTGTACGAGATGTACTTGAAGATTCTTTAGCCGTGACAAAATAAAATAATAAATGATCAGGGTAATCCCCGTTGAGAAATTTCTTTTCAAACTTAAATGTAACTTTAAAAGCTGAAAATTGTTTATATTAATGGTCTCTATCTATAGCTTTTTATAAATCTCTCTTACATCTCTACTCTATACACTTTGTTGTATTTACTTATACTGTATTGTTCATGAGCTTCCATATCTATTGTTTGAATAATAGTTGAATTTATAACATCTAAATAAAGTAATTAATAGTATGAGAGATTGTCAAAACTGTCTTCCAGAAAATTTTTATTGTATCATTTAATAAAAATGTGCATTGGTTCATTAAACATATATATGTATATAGGTAGACACATGCAATTTTAATCTTGTTATAAAGTTATTTACAATATTTATACTTTAAAAAATGGATAACATTAGTGAATTTGATATTAAACTTGAGAAGGACGTTTATTATGCTGGTGAAACCATTCGTGGTCATGTAATCTTACACACAACTGAGAACTTCAAGTTGAGATGTATGTATTTTCAAACATATGGGTCTTTGTAAACAGAATAGTTGTTACTATATAATACCTATTTCTATATTTATTTCTATTTATCACTCGTACATTTTTCATGTGTTTACAATATGAATGTATATATACTTAAGCATGCCTAAAAATTATTTATGTTATTACTTTATTTGATTTATATTAGCAAAAAATTTAATTATAAGCATGAAATTAGAAGCTTCTTTTGAAAAAAAATCGTTATTTTTTATTTGAACAATAAATTTAATTTAATTTCGTAATAGATTTGGTATTCTTTTATTTCTTTAAATCCTACCTTATTTTTAAACAATCATAAGATACAGTAAAAGACTGTATTTAATTTAAAAAAATTAGTTTTAATATAATTAATTAGTTCATACAAATTAAAACTCCTATAGCAATGAGATTATCATTACGGGGTCAAGCACATGCTGAATGGAAAATTTTAGTCAGTGGTGATAGAAGAAATGTAAAAGATGATCAATATTTTGTCGATGAGCGTATTGTAGTTTGGGGTCATGGTAATTGAAATCAATAAAGTTTAATACTGTTTTACATCATACTATTTTTAATAATGTGCATGCAACCTATTTTAGATTCATCTGAAGGACCTATTCCAATATTACCACGTGGAAAACATCAATTTCCATTTACATTTAAATTGCCAGAGAGTGCTTTGCCTTGTAGCTTTGAATCACGCACTGGTTACATACGTTATTACGTCAAAGCAACAGTTGACAGGCCTTATGCAAGTCCTCCACAAGGATTAAAATACTTCACGCTGATTGGTCCTCATATAGACTGTATGGATGAACAGTATTTGGTAAACATTTTTCAAATCATAGAAAATACTGTTAGAAATGTGATATTAACATTACAATTTTTTAAAAATATAATAATTAAAAAAAGTATTTAAATATGTTTAAAAAATTTTGCAATTACTATTTTATAAGAGAAATTTTCAAAGTTATTCTGAACTTAAATTTTACATAGATTTTTTAAATAATTGAAAAATCTGAGGTTACTTGTATGCCATTCATCTCTAGATTTAATGCATTTTTACTAATATCATAAAAAAATTATTATTATTATTATAGAAGCCTATGATAGGAACTGAAGTACGAACATCTTGCTGTTTTTGTTGTCGAAGAAATCCAGTTGAGCTGAGTGCTCAATTGGAAAGAAGTGCTTATGTTTGCGGTGAAAGTATAAAACTGCGAGCTGCTATTGATAACAAAGGAATAGAGAAAGCATGGCTACATGTAAAATTAACTCAAGTACTGTATCAAACCTATTAAACTTATTACTTCAAACCTATTAAACAAGGGTATTCTCAGTATAATTCAAATAATTTTTATTGTTTCTATTTCATCTTTCATTTAAATAATTTACAAGTTAATACCTAAAAATAGAAAATATCAGCATTTGAAAATAATTTACATTGCAATGACAATATCTTTGTGTGATTATATTTTGATAGAATTCATATATTTTATTTATTCTTCATTACTTTTAGTATGTTGAATTCTTCATTGATCGAGGTGTTCTTGGTACAAGCAGGGAACTTCAGAAAGTTGTTATGGAATATAAAGGAGAACCTGTTCCACCTGGCACTGCAATCAAGTGGGATTCATCAAAGAAAATGATTCTTCCAGTTTGTCCACCTACTTTAGTTGGTGTTTGTCGTTTGATACAAATTTATTATGTTCTAAAGGTATAAGTGCAATTTAATTTCTTTTAATTTACCACTTGTCAATTTTCGTTAGTACAACTAACAATTGAATTATTTTAGGTCAGTGTTCAATTAGAAAAATCGGGTGAAAATATGCAAATGCATTTTCCAATAACAGTAGCAACAGTACCTTTTAGAATACCAAATCTTACCCATCAGCCACAAATTAAATATGGTTAGCATTTTTAGATAGTATATAATTGTAATAAATTTAAAAATAGTTTTAATTATATCAAAGATCAATTATAAAAATTTAATTTTGTAAAATGTAGTTGACACTATATTTAAAAAAATTTATGTTATAGAAACTGCAATGGAACATGTAGAAGGTGGATGCTACATTGGTCCAGAGTTTCTTTTGGGGCAAGTTTATGATGGCACTGAACACCTAACATCTCAGGCCCCATTAATTCTTTATAGACCAGTTTATGTTTGCATAGCTAATGAAAAGAAAACACAGAATCGCTAGGAATTAAGTAAACACCTTTCAAGCGCCTTCTAAAGTGCTTATGCATTGATTTTTTTAATTTTTATAATTAATATTTATGAAATGTCTATTTATTCTTAAAGGGAGAAAAATATGTGAAATCCTTTTAAATGTGTGATTGAATGTGTTGTTGGGCTTGTAAAAAAATATATTTTTACGTCTATCCAGATAACGTAATAGCGAAATTATAATAAGGCAAAACGTTATTTGCTGCTATTATATGTATAGGTATATAGTTATTAAAAATATATAAGTTTTTCAAGGAGCCTAAAATATTTTTGTTATATTTTTTTAAAAAGTTTTTCTATTATAATATTTTAATTGATTACGTTTAATTCATCGAAAAAATGACAGCGATTGATAAGTAAAAAACGATTTGTAGTAATATCACAGTGAACAATAAGAGCATATTTATAAAGTTCGATAATTTTGTCAAAAAAATAAAATATATACATGTATGTACATATATATACATGGTATGTACATGCATGTACATGTACGTACCAAAAAAATATTAGCTATCTGGGCTACTAGTCATAAAAAAATTTTAGATGGACCAATTCATTGAATGTTAAATTTATAATATTAATTAAAGCTATAATTATTTAGCCATGCTTTCAAGAGGTGCCAATGTTGTGAGACTCCTTGTTACAGTAAGAAGTAAATACATATTTTAGTATAGTTATTTACTTCGGGAATAGACCAATAATTTAAAAAGAAATTTTGTTATAGATGCGAAAATACGATTTATGGAAATTCTTGTGCTTAATAAAACATATAATAGGCCTAATAAATTTATGCACAACAAGCATAGAAAAGGCTTTCTCCCTGCAATGAAACATTCCAAGAACTGTATAGGGAATGAAAAAAAAATCCAAAAAATAATCTAAGTTTCTTATACGTTCATATTTAGATAATAGTATGTATTTGTATAATTGTTAATGCTTCAACAGCTGAAACTCTGAATGGGTATAGAAAAAAATAAATTTTTTAAACTGAGTTTATCACTGATAAGTAATTTGAGAGTTTGTTGAAAAATTTTAAATATTGTTGAATACATTTCATGATAGGTAGCAGCAATTTCACATTAAGGTGTTATACATCTGAAAGCAAAATATTTGCAAATCCTACAAAAATGTCTTCAATAAGTACAATCATGAAAGATATTCTGGAACGCGTGTTTTTATAACGTCTAATGTTATGAGGAGCATGATATATCTATCTGAAGTACACGATTTCGAAATATGCCAAAATATTTGCATTTCCTCCAATTCTATTTTAATATATTCAGAAAAATAATTTCAGTACAAAGACAATATAAGATTAATAATTTGCAACACCTGTACCATAATAAAATAGTAATTTTTGTTTTTTTACAGAAGCCTCTAAAAATAGAATTTTTATAAAAAGTAACGAAATGAAATTTAAATTTACTTAATACTTGTAAGGAGACCCCAAGACGTCCGGGAACCCGATTTTGATGAAACTTTACAGAGACATTCTTTGATCGAAAATATCAGATACGTGTCTCGTATTTTAGTTAAATGGGCCCTGGGGCGAGTTAATGCCCATTTTATCAAAATAGTTTTCATTTGTATTTTTGACCGAGTTAATAGCACTTTTTGTTAAAAAGTTATGAGCGACCGAAATTTAAGTTAATTTTTGGGCCTCAAAATTTAGCGTTTATTTCAATTGAAAAATGTATCCAAAATTAACTCGATGTTCGATTACTCATAACTTTTTAACGAAAAGTGCTATTAACTCGTTCAAAAATGAAAATGAAAGCTTATTATTATCTATACTTTCGATATCTTTTTTGTAATTTTCTTTACGATATATATTGACCTTGCAATAAAGGTTTTAAGACAACCGTGATTTCTCATATATTCTGATTAAATGAGCATTAATTTGGGTTCCAGGGCCCATTTAACTAAAATATGAAACACGTATCTGATATTTTCGATCAAAGAATGTTCTGTAAACTTTCATCAAAATCGGTTTCCCGGACTCCTTGGGTTCCCCTTGTTAGTATCCACAATACTTCCATTTCGAATTTCAAATTTGAAGTTAATTTTTGAAAAGTACAATATCTCTTATTGTACTCATTTTCCATCTCATCTTTTTCAGACAATAGTTTCTTGCTTGGCAAAGCCTTAGGAAATACATGTGAAAATCGTAGAAAAAAATCTTTACCCCTGCGTGTTTGTATTTTTTTACAAGAATACACGTTCATTAAAGACCGTTTACAATATAAAATATTTTAGAAAAACAATAGTCTGATAGTGAATACTTGTTCAAATTGTCTTCCCACAAGTCAAGAAACTTAGTGCCGACTCATGCTTTAGCTGTTTTTTTTTTTAAAGAATGACAGTATAATGTAGTATCATAATAGAACATAACTTTTGTAGAAGTGCCTCTAGAAGACCTGAATAGCTCATCAAAGAAAGTTTTTGTACATACATATTGTGAGTTCTGAAGAGGCAGCTGAATAAAAGAGATTATTCAGTAAAAAAATGCTTTGAAAATGTATGTGATTCCGAATAAAATTCTAATACATACACATATATGCATGAAAATTCCAGCAATAATGTTGATTTTTATATAAAGCAGTTTTTGGCAATGAAATCTTTAATGTCTAGATGAAAGAAATATATAAAGTCCCTAGTCAATTACTGACACATTTAGAGTAAATGTGAAGTAATTATACAGTCTAAACATGGACAGGTGTAAGTTGAAAATTGCTAAGACAAAAGCATCTTAGTAACAAAAATAAATAATAAAGAAGCATTGTACTTTTAGGAAATGAAAAAATTACTGCAAAGATTTTATAGACTTGTACTTATAGACTGTAGAAGTGCTTACATTTATTATATGAAATTGTTGAGCTCGGATTGAATGACAGACATTTTTATTTACCTTTTCTTTTAAAATCTTATTTAAATGATGTTTAAAGTAACCTTTTTTCTAATTCTAATTACATTAAGTTACATTTTTACAATTGCAAATTGAACTCTTTGTTTCTAAAATAATTTAAGTAAAAAATAAAGTACAAAATTAAGCCAAAGAAAAATTCAAGCATAAGTGATTTTTTCTTTCAATTATTGCATATTTGTATGTCGACTAATTTTAAGTGATTTTTTCTTTCAATTATTGCATATTTGTATGTTGACTAATTTTTTTTTATTAACTTTTACACTATTGCGAACTTAAAAAATATGATTCATTAATAGTTTTGATTGTAATTTTTTAATTTAACTGAACTGCATTGAATCTGGAATGTTGTTTACAGGTGCTAAAAAAAGTTTTTCTCAGCAGGGTCAGAATTGTATAACACTATACCTATATAACAATGTATTATATAGATATTTCATGAAAGCGATAGATTTTAAGTATGTATTGTATGAAAATATGATATTTAAGATAAGATAATTAACGATGCCCAAAGTAACTATTGAAGTTTGAACTGTCTAATTATTATATAAATATGTAAACACACATACATGCATACCCCTGCGCGAACTTACACACAGGATGTGTGCATGCACAGCATCCATACAACAATCTGAAGGAAATTTCAGATTTTAGTGCAAGTTTATCTGTTAATCAAGAAAAACCGTTAAAATGTTGTTACCGCCATTGCTACCTGCATGCCTTTCGTTACCTTTGTATTACTAAAGATACGTGTATAATAAATGTTTATACATGAAAAGTTCATTTTGTATTACTTTTAAACTCTAAATATTTATAATAAAAAAGGAACTTCCTATTTAAAATAAGGCTTACTTTTTAGAAAAACAATTTTCTTTTTCAATAGAAAAATAATAAGTCATTTTTTATGTAAGTAGAAAACAATGGTATTTTTAATATGTATATATATACATGAACTGTTAGAGTAATAACTCCATCTTATTTTCTAGGTGCTTATAAACATTGAACTAAGTAATGATAAACAAATAAATCATGTAATTTCGGTTAATTGCATTTTACAAAAGAGTCCTGATTTTTTACAATTTCGTAGTTCTACTACATAAATTTAACACCAGAAAACATAAAAGTTTTAATTTTAAATTAATACACTAAATTTAATAAAAAATATATTTACAGTATTCTCGCTTAATAGGGTTGCTTACCTAACTCATGCAAGCAGTATCCTCATTCTAGTAAATAGCGGTTTATTTTGCAAGTATTAAGCAATTGCTAAACTTTTAAGAGTTGATTTTGTGTTTGGATTCTGCATACCTAAGCTAATGGTAAAAATTTGAACTGTAAAACTTGAAAAAGCCCTTCTCTATAGCCCTCTAGCTGACCCTACTCAGAGAGAAAGAACTGTAATATTAGACAGCACTGAGTTTATAAAAGAGGTTTCTTATTTATATTGTTTTCTTTAATTATTATATCTATAATATAAAATAATTACGTTATTTAATATTGTAACGAGCATAGAATGAAATTGATTTAGATAGACAAAAGCCAAATTACATATATTTTCATGAACTTTGAATGCCACTGATTCATTTGAAACTGGAAACCTTTTTTTAACTCTGTTTTAATTAACTTTAATAATTTGGAGGTTGAATCATTTGTACAAATGAAATTTATAAATTAATGTGAAATGATTATGATACAGCAAAAAATGGTAGCCAATTAAATAATTAATGCAACCAATATAAAATTTTTAACTCGGAACCCAAGCCATATTTGTAGATAATGTGTTTCTGTTTGTACAATCACAAAAGTTAATACGCAATTGATTTTAAAACTTTTCAATTGTTTAAAACTGAAAAAAAAAAAATTTACTATAGGCAAATAATTTACATCACTTCCATACTGTTCTGTGTATTTTCCGTGAAACTTAATGAAGTCGAAGGAACATCTTGTGTTGTTTCTTCCACTGCTGCTTGGGCATCCATACCTTCAGCAATGGTATTTGTTGTCGAACTTGAACTATCGTCCCAGTTAATCTTAAATCTAGTTACACGTGGTTTGTCAGCCAGAATGTTCCTTTGCACTTTATCAAATTGAGGTTGTGGTGGTGGATTTTCTTTTAATTCTGCATCTGTATATTCGTTATTTATAAAGTAACCAACCCTCACGAATTCTTGGTTACGATACGAACATGTTAATAAAACCACAGTAACACCAAGAGCATCATTGACAGGAATTCTGCTTGTATCTGGTGGATCAGCCTAAAATTTAAATATTATTAATAAAATAAGTATCTGCTTTTATATTTGAAATTTAATACATGAATTATATTCATCTATTAATAATATTGAGGATTTAATTGTTATTGAAATTTAAATTTATACTTATTAATATGTTATTGAAAATTAAATTTAAACTTAACAATATAGGTTTATACTTATATATGAGAAAATAAAGCATATTTTTATTGATTATGATTTTTTAGAATGCGAATGATATCTTACTTGAAAAACAAACATGTGTCTTCCTTCTGGTATTGGACCTACATAGATTGTGTCAAGTATTTGATCAAATTCTTCTGATTCAGCACAACCAACATAAATCATTTTCCATTCTAAATCTGCAATAAGATGTTTGTGTAAGGGTTATACCTACGTTAAGAAAATAAAAAAAGACGAAAGAATAAAAGCAAATAACGTTGCCCGCTCTTTTCCTTCAATATGTAGTTTAACTGAGATTACTTTCGTTGCTATTATTGACAAGTACATAAGTTAACATTGACAGAAAAAAAATTTATCTACTGAAAGTAAGAAACTCTTTAAAAAATCGGTAGTCAGGCATAAAAGTTATAGCCTTAAACAGATTAATTATTATTCAAATAGTAACTGTTATGTACTGTTAATACTCTGCGTTAACCTGCGAGGTAATTAAAGTACTAGGTAGTACTGGAACAATAAACAATGACAACTTTTTATAGTCTAACCTTCTTTGAGCTCCTCGATGCATTCAAAAGTTATCTCGAACTGTATAGGATTGAAAAAAGGCGATGGATTGTCTAGCACAGCAACGTTTACGACTTGGACTTTAGCCATTATTTCTTTTTCTTTTCTGCGTTAAAGATTCGCCGAGAAACTGAGCTCTTCCTTTCTCAAACAGAAAAGATAGCACAATTATCCAAGGTGCGTACACCTATCGTGAAATTGTGTTAGAGTATTTCTAACAACGTCGTCTTCTCGAAGTCTATAGAAGCTTTCGGCGCGTCTTCTTCACCAAACTGACTTCCTCATTCGCAGGAGCACCGATCGAGAGCAATAAACACACAATTACGAAAGCGCGCGAGAACGACTATCACTTATAGATGCTGAGAAGAAGCTTTGGCGGCAAATGAAACGAAAATCGAAGCTTCCGGGTTTTCGCAAAGACGACTTTCATGAAAAATTGAGTCCTGTTTTCACGAGATTTGAACATACAGCCAATCAGAATTAGAGTTTCTTAGATTTACCGCGCTTTTCATTCGTATATATATATATAGAGAGATAATGTTTGTGTGTGAAAACAGTCAAAAGACGAATAACAATACCAATAAAAAGAAAAAAAATATTGTTGGCAATGTTGCAGATGCAGCGAAACATATTTATTTAAATTTAAATTATTTTAATTATAATTACTTTAATATTTTGTAGTAAATTCAACATTAAAGTGTACATTAAATTAAATTATTATTATATCATATATACTAAATTTAAATTAATCTTTGGCTTATTTATCAAAATTACAATTAACAATTATGTTATCTGATATTAAATGCTTGATAATCCATGCGTAAATTTTATAGTTTGCTACAGAAATAAAGTATACCTATATATTAAAATAGATGCAGTTTTTTAGTTATTATGCATGCAATTACTTAATTTTTTATATGTATAATACACACTTTAAAAGTATAAATACAAGATTAAATAATATATAGAATATATGGCTAATTAAATAAGAAATAAATTTACTGACAGGAATTAATTATAAATGAGTTTTAATAATTTGTTTACTAATTAGTATGGTATATAATGTTATACATTACCTATCGATTGCTATGGTAACGGTGTGATTGATTAAATTTTGTAGTAGCCTCTATCACTACTACTAGTAAGGCTTTAAAAGTTTAATATTTCTATCAATAGTAGTTGATTCATTGTTGAAACTGATATATGATAAATTTTTGCTATGGGTGACGAGGAATTAAAAGAATTTTCTATGGGAGATGCAGATGATGGATATCAATGGAGGTCATCGATGCATGAAAGTATTTCAATTAAACAGAAATGGATGCCTGATTTAGATGAGGATCAATTTAAAATCTTAGATCCTGATGATCCATTGATGAAAAGATTTCAAGATGCTCTCAAATCACATCTTCTTCGTATCGACAATAAATTATCTGAAGAACTCAGTGAGCTTGTAAGAAACTAGAAATTACATATAATAAATCTTATTAAACTTAATATAAGTATAAAAATATTACATAAATCATATTATTTTTACAAGGAAGCATCTATTAAAGATGCTAATAAAACACGTGAAGATGAAGGTGTTATTCTGTATGATGTGCAGCAAGAGGCTGCTCGTCAAGAGACAGCTCTTGAAAACTACAAGGATATGTTGGCTGAAGTTATTAATTTAAGAGGAGATATTGATGAACGTTTAAAAAAAGTAAAAGAAACTCACAAAAAAGTCAATGAAGAACTTTCAGCTAAGAAGATAAAAGAAAAAAAACTCTTACAAAGTATTGAAAGCCTTAGTGCACTTCAGCATCAGTTTTCTAAATGGGAAAATGAATTGACTGGAAACTTGACCATCTCGCAAAGAATATCAGAAAAAGATGCAGTTATGGAATCTGATCTATTATATCAAAAACAACAAAAAGATTATGTTTTATTTAAGCTTGAGGACGAAATATGGAGGCTCCAAAGTGAAATAAAAGATTACGATGAACAGTTGCAAATTAAAGATCAAGAAAAAATAGCTTTAAGTCAAACAATAGCTGATGCAAATGCTGATCTTGAAGGTTTAGAAAAAGAGTATAAAACATTATATAGTGCATGGAATAGTGTTTTAAATCTTATTAGTCAACGAGATAAAATTAATGAAGAAATTACTGTGGAGCAAAGGTTTCCTTTCTATACTTTTTTAATCTAGATATTATTTAAAAATTTTATATTAAATAACATATTTCATTAAAATGTTTATATTTTAGAAAAATTCGTGAGTCTTTGCAAAATTTACAAGCACAGATAGAAAAAATAAAAAAAGACTCTGCTAAAGAAATGGAAAATAATGAACGATTGACTGCTTTACAGTCTAGAATAAATGAAGAAATAAAAATTATCAAAAAATTATATGATACTGATAAAGAAAAATATTTAAATTTGGAATCAAATTTTGTTAAGGCTTCGAAGCTGCTTGAACAAAATGAAAGAGAATATGCTACTGTAACAGCTGTAAGTATGAAAATAAATACCTTATTGGTCACAAATAATATAATAAATTAAAATACTTTTTAGGAATATGATTCAATTATTAATGAAGAAAAATCATTACATAAAGAAATTCTTAAAATTGACAATCAAAAACGTCTCTTAGAAGATGATATTTTAGCTCAATTAGATGCTAAAGTAACCCACGACAAAGTAGTACGATACTTAAATAAATTATTACATGAAGCTAAAGATTCTAATTTAGAAAATGAACTGAACCTGACTCGATTTGATAATATATATGGGAAATCTCTTCTTGAGTTAGAGAAACTGAACCGTCTTATTGAAAATGAAAAATTTGATTTAGATGCTGTAATACAAAAAAATCTTGAAAAACAAAAAGAAACTGATAAGTTACAAGATGAAGTGAAAAACTATGATGTATTATTAAAACAAAAAGAAAGAAAAATAGCAATTTTGAATAAGAAAATAGAAGAGGTAATGTTTAATTAATTATAAAAAAAAAAAAGTATAAATAATTTTTTATAAAATTTATTTTAGATATTGGCAGTAACTGGAAGAGAAGAACAAAATCCCTTGGATGCTAAAATTGTGTCTATGGAAAAAAATATTGATGAAACTGAAGGAAAAATTAAAAAAGCTCAACAGTTTTGGCTTCGTCAACAAGGTTACATGTTTTCCTTAAGTGAGCAAAGAGATTTACAAATGCAAGAGTTGAATGTTATTAACAGAGAAATAATACTAATGGAACAAAAGAATATGAAACTTGAAATAGAATTAGAAAAGCAGAAAAAAGAAGAAACAAATATGAATAGAACCATGAATGCACTGCAACAAAAAATAATTCAGATCAATCTTAGACTGGCTTCTCAAAAAGAATTAAGAAATGAATTAGAAGATAAAAATAATGTGGCTAAAAATGAATATATTCAATCACTAAAAGATGCTGAAATGGAATTGATTAAATTACAAACTGATATTAAACAATTAAACATTGAAAAATGTACACTTAAGGATGAATTAAAATCTGCTCAACAAGAAAGTCTTTCATGGGAGAAAAAGGTAATGAGTATGAATAATAAATTTGAATACCTGCAATAGCAATATTATTATTTTACAAGAACGTATTATTTTATTTCTATAATTATGACCTAACAGTATGATTTTTCCATTTTTTAAGGTTCAATTAGCAAATGAAACAAACAAATCTTACAAAGAGGAAAGAAATGCAGGTGGAGACATAGCTATGATGAAAAGTGAGATACATAAAATGGAAATGCGACAATCATACCTCAGAAAAGCTCAAGAAAAATTGGTTCAAGATATGGAGTTTTGCATATTGAGAAGAGACAATATCATTGATGAAGCTGCGGCAAAAGAAAAGAGAAATCCAAAAAGTCAGCATAATCAAAGGATAGTTCTTAGAAAGAGATTAGATGATCAAAAGACAAAAATAAAACAGATAATAAAAGTAATTTTATAAAATTTGATGGAAAAATTATATCTTTCTTTGTATATATAATGAATTATAATTTCAGGAAACAAAACAAATAGAATATAAAATTGAAAATACAGAAGCAGGTCAAAAAAAACTTCTTGAAAGTCTGAATGAAGGTCAAAAATTATTGAGGCGAAACGAAGATATGATTCCAGATATAGAAAAGCAAATTATGGAAGCAGAGTTGATAAAACATCACGTAGGTTTTTATTTATTAACATTGAACTTTACGGTTTAATTAAAACTAATTTTCAATTTCATTAATTTTAGAACTTGGAAGTATTAGTAAGAAAACAGCGAAAAGTAAATATGCTACGAGATTTGAAGAATGGTCGATATAAGTTACTTATTAAAAATGAAATAGCATTGGGAGAAGAGTGGCAAAATCAACAAGATATTAATAGACATTTGATAGACATAATGCAATTGACAAAACATGATTTTCCTTTGTTGAAAAATCAAGTACGAAAAATATTACTTACGTTACAAACTTCATGAAAAAAAAAATTAAAAATTAAAAGTATAAAAAGAGTACTTAAAAAGTTTCTATTCACAAGATTTAAAAATATTAACAATTTTAACAATCTAAAACTTAAATGCATATTCTTTATACATTACTGTAGATAATTTTAAATCAGATTTTTTTTTATATTTTTTGATCTATGCAAGTTCAGCCATCGCACAACATGGTAAGTTTTTTTTCCAGTTCTTAAAAGAGACACATTATTTGGTAATATATGTACACTAGCTTCAATAAGTTGATTAATATCTGAAACTTTTTCATAATTAATATAAAATCCACCAGCTTTAATTATTCTAACTGCATCACTTTCATTTTTAAAACACTTTGCTTTCATAGCTAGATCAAAAATAGTCATCTCCTCATGGGGTACTAAATCTACAACTCTAGCACCCTCAAAAGCTAATGCAATTTGGTCTTGAGTCATTGATGATAATGCTTCAATGGACTTATCATATAACAATAATGTTGCATTTTGAGCTGCCAGTAGTCCTTCATCTACAAAATTTAATCGATATTTTATTTTAATTTATGATATATATTAGTTTTCAAAAAGTTTTAAAACTAAACATATTTTTTGAAAGTATTGTATAGTACAAACATTACCTCCATGTACAAGTACAGTAACATTCTCTGCCAATATCCTCTGAGCTTTGCGTTCATCTGGGCATTTTTTATGATCATGAATTATTTGTTCTATTTGCTTAACAGGTAAGAAAGTAAAGAATTTTAAGTAATTTTCTACATCAGCATCGGCAGTTCTAACAAAATATTGATATAATTGAAAACTGGATGATTTTTTCGGTGACAACCACACAGCATTATTAAGTGATTTCCCAAATTTTTTTCCACCTTCTGACGTTATTAGAGGCAAAGTGAAACCAAAAACATCTTTCTTTGCTGTTCGACTTATGAATTCATGTCCAGATATGATATTACCCATTTGATCACTTCCACCTATTTGAAATCTGCAATTATACTCATTTAATAGACATAACCAATCATAGGCTTGAAAAATTTGATAAGTGAATTCTGTGAAACTCATTCCAGTATCTGATTGCAAACGAGATTGAACTGATGTTCTCCCTAACATCGTTCCCATTCTAAAGTGTTTACCAATATCTCTGACAAATTCAAGAACATTAATATTTTTGTACCAATCAATATTATTAACTATTGTCAAAGGTGTGAGTGGTGGATAATTCGGATCTTTCCAGAAGTACTTTTCATGATTATCAAATATTGTTAAAATATTTTGTGTAATAGAATTTATATTTTGATCGAATATGTCTTGTTCAATAGCTACACGTTCACTTGTACGATGACTTGGATCACCTATTAAGCCAGTGGCACCTCCTACCACAGCAATGACTCTGTGACCTCCTCTTTGCCAATGTAAGAGGTTCATTAAAACCATTAAATTTCCAATATGTAAACTACTTGCTGTTGGATCAAATCCTGCATAAACGCACTGAGGTGATGCATTGATAAGACTTGAAATACAATTTCTGAAAAGTAATTTTACCTTAAATAAGTAAATATTTTTAAACATTATATAGTATTTTTTTATAGATAAATTAAAAGTCAATAAACAAATTATAGTAGTGTGAAATTATGGATGTTTGATTTATATTTTATATTTTTCTTACTGTATGTAGGTACACCATGCACACTGTAGTTTTATATTTTATTTTATAAGTAAAAGGACTATTGAGCCCGTTGAAAGTTAAATAAATAAATAAATAAATTAGTTTTTAAATTATACGTTTTGAATTCAAAATTATTTCTAATTTAAATAGAATATTGAGTTTTATAACTTTATAACAAAGTTATTTACCTATTTACTATAGTTTCCATTATAAATAATGTAAATAAAGTACTTACGCACTTGTATCAGGAAACAATTCTTGATACATGCCCCTTTCATGTAATTTTAATATGTTTCTATATTTATTTTTCTTTTCATTGCAGTATGATCTATTAATTTCTGTCGAGTAGAAATTAATTTTGCGGGGACTCCAACTTAACCTTAAAATATTTATTCCACGCATTTTTTATGATCGTTCAACTTGTAAGAAATGAAAGGTGAAGTATAAATTAAGTGAAATTCTTTAAACAAATTTAATTACTTCGTAAGTCATCTTATAAGTAGCGATAGATCTAACAAAAATTTAACATATTTCATCACTACTAGACCTGCAACTTACAAACTATATACCTTCAGTGGTTTCAAGTTTATAAGCCGGGCTATAGCAGACGATCGTCAGACCCAATACAAATAATACTCAAAGGGTAATAATATAGGCATAGAAATTAGAATATTTGTATCATACTTTATCAGATATAGAATATAATTCTCTCACTTTATCTTGTGTTAAATTGATTTAAAAACCAAACTAAAAATGAACTAAAAACTATAAAATACATTCGAAAAATTCCTACTTTACCAACCAACCTGATTTTCGCATTTCATTTTCATTTTGATTTTTGATCATAGGTATATCCGGGTAATCTGGGTACTTATTGGTACATATAAGTAACGTCAGTTGATCTATAGCTAATATATATAAGGTTTACCTATAAAGTAGGCTATTACCTATAGGTATATTATATTTGAGAATTTTGCTGCTATCAGCTATGTCTTATACCTACATTATTCAAAAAAACTATCATTTTTTAATATGAAATTATTACTAAATTTCTGTAGGTTCTTATAGCATGGCAAAAAATGATCGTAGCCCTTATAAATTTTGCTTTTTTTAAAAATGAAGTTTAAAATCTCAGATTTACTAAATTGTGCACTTATACGTCATCTTTTGAATCTGAAAAATTTGAAAGTTTGTTGATGCATATACAAATCGGGATGATTTTTTAAGATGATTTTGATGTATACATAAAAGTTCATTCTTACTTTTTAATTTAAAAAAAAATAATTTTGGACTATTTTTCCTTGCTAATCTTCAGGGGAGAGTAGGCACGCATAGCACCCTAAATTTAGGATAAGTTTATATTAATATTTTAGATATTGTAATAAGTTAAAAATATGAAAATAATTAGACAACTATGTCGAGAAATAGAACCAACAGTTCAATAATATTTTTTTTCAATATATTTTTAGTTAAAATCGTAAAGAAAAACCCAAAATGCTCAACGATTTTTCGTACTCCGATTTTCAAACTTATTAAATTAATAGTTAAAAGTTTTTTTTAATATTGTACGTTCAGAGGAAAATACTAGAACCTTTTCTGATTAGGATATCATAAAAATTAAATTTTATGCATTCGTTAATATTTAAATTAGAGTGCCAAATCAACCCACCGTGCCAGGTATGCTCTGCTAACCCCTACAGCGGTTAAAAAAACACAGAAATCACGCTTATTTTTGCGGATAAACTGGAATTTATTCGCATTTGAACTAAACAGAAAGTTTGGCATCTGTAACATGAAATTTCAATTCTTTACTAAACCATTAAAAGCACGCTTTTTGTGAATAAGCTAAACAATATATATATATATATATAGGTTTAAATACGCATTTGGAGTATTTGGATTAATAGGTATAATGAGCTAAATAAAAGCTTATATATTATGATGCTTATATAGCCCTTTAATATTTTATTCAAAAAACTGTAAAATATTATTGTTTTATCAGTCATTTTTTTTACTTCGTTATGTTATGAATAACAATTTTTTAAACAAATGTAATGCAATATGAATGATACTTGTACATGCAAAGGGATGTGCACTGGGTTTTATGCGGGGTAAGTACGATGTGCAGTGCATCCTATTAATTTTGTCGTCGGTCGTCGCGGAAACCTGTAAACAAATTTTAAGTATTCAGCGCAAAATATGGAGAGAACTAAAAGATTATATTAATTAATAAATTACTGTGGAAATTCTTATTTTCTAAAAGAATAAAGATAATAAAAATTGTAAACGATTGATTACATTGCCTAATTGTTTTATATGGAAGGGTACTTTATACAACTATAAGTATAATATTATTGATTGGCATGGTTATACAGTTATATGCTAATATTTATTAGGTATTATAATAAATACTTTTCTATCTCTTGATTTAAAAAAATGAAGATCTATACATATAGTTATATATAATAATAATAATTTTAATATTATATATATATTATAGCTTAGAAAGTAAAATACCCTATAGTTTATTATGACAATTTTTCAGTATAATAACGATCATATCCTACAGATAGGTAATATAACTATAGGAATTAAACGTACCGCGGAATCGGCCGCTCAATCCCAATCTTGCGCCTTTCTTATATTCTTCAATGTTCATGTTCTCTCTGAGTCTTCAGTCTCCACTCTCAAATTGTCCACTCTCAAATTGTGGTCACACAGCGACGTAAATTTTACTATTTACTTACTCTAGAATAAAATAAAACAATATATTTAAATCATAATGGCTTTACACGTACCGAAAGCACCCGGTGTTTCGCAGATGTTAAAGGATGGTGTTCGCGTACGTATAATTTTTCCAATTTTATATAGTAGTGTTAATAAAGAAATTTCTTGTACTTTAAAGCCGGAGCACATGCTTTTCATTACATTGGTAGAACCATGGCCTGTGCTATTGCCATTTATGGGCGTGATAGTGACTCGTCTTTAATCTACATTAACATTATAAATATTTTAAAAATGTTGTATGATAGACCGCATTGTCGCATAAACTATCTGATTTTGAAATATTTGTATAATTTATATAGGTTACTATTTAATCAAAGTATGAAACATGAAAATATATATTTTGTAAACTTTTAAAAAAGTTAAATTTTTAATTATAAATAATTATAATTCGTATTTTTATAAGAAATGTTATAAAATGTTTTAAAATGTTGCATATGAATTTTCCGATTACAATAATTTAAGAACATAGTGTCTGAATGTCAAGCCAATTTATCAACCAAACAAATGAATATTTCAAATTTTCAATTTCTGTATACCTATACTTGTAATTTATTAATTTTTATGTGTTTCATAAAGACAAAAATCTTTTGGTACAAATCGAAAACTATTGATCAAAAAGAATTTATAATTTTTTCGCTATTTATTGTACAGTAACATCTTGAAAGTATAATGTTTTGTTTAAAATACTGTTAAATATTATACTTTTCCCTTAAAATTTTTCTTGACTCTTATAAACTACTTTTACAATCATTTGATAAAATAAAATAAATAAGTATATAAATAATCTTATTTTTTTTTGTTTTTTTTTTAGTATTTTAGTGGATTGGAAGAAGCTGTTTATCGTAACATTTCTGCTTGCAAACAATTTTCACAATCTGTGCGCACTGCTTATGGACCTAACGGTATGAACAAAATGGTGATTAACCATTTGGAAAAGCTGTTTGTTACTAGTGATGCAGCAACCATCATAAAAGAGTTAGATGTTGAACATCCAGCAGCAAAACTATTAGTTCTTGCTTCTGAAATGCAAGAAGCAGAAGTTGGTGATGGAACAAATTTTGTTATTATATTTGCTGGTGCCTTACTAGAAGCAGCTGAAGATCTTTTACGTCTGGTATAAAATAATATATACAAACTATAATAAAATTTGGGATGTATCAAAATCTTGTAATCAATCATTTTTTTTATGTATAGGGTATCACAACTTCAGAAATAGTTGAAGGTTATGAAGTTGCTCTTGAAAAAACCTTAGAAGAATTACCAAAATTAGTTGTTTCCGAGGTAAAAGATCATCGAGATATTAAACAAATAAAAGATGGTATAAGAACTTCAGTAATGAGCAAGCAATATGGAAAGGAGGATTTTATTACAGAACTTGTCTGTAAATCTTGCATTTCAATTTTACACAATGGTACTGCTAACTCTACATTTAATGTAGATAATGTAAGAGTTTGTAAAATTTTAGGTTCTGGATTGCATTCTTCACAGGTATGTAAATTTAACATACTTAATATTGTAAGTTTGATTTTACAAATATATAAAAATAAAACTGGTTGCAGGTTGTTCAAGGAATGGTCTTTAAAAGACAAGTAGAAGGAGATGTATCAAAAGTAGTAAATGCTAAAATTGCTGTTTATACTTGTGCTGTAGACATTACACAGACTGAAACTAAAGGAACTGTACTTATTAAAAGTGCAGATGAGTTAATGAATTTCTCTAGAGGTGAAGAATCTTTGCTAGAATCACAAATTAAATCCATTGCTGAAAGTGGTGCAACAGTTGTGGTATCTGGAGGTAAATTTGGAGATATGGCCCTCTATTATATTAATAAATACAACTTGATGGCTGTGCGCATTCCAAGTAAATTTGATCTCAGACGTCTTTGCAAAGCAGTTGGTGCAACAGCTTTAGCCAAATTGGTAAGAAAATAAATAATGTATAAACTTTTCATAATAAATGTTTTTCAATTACCAGTGATAAGAATGATCTGCCGGAGGTTAAAATAAATTGTAAAAAAAGTTAATTTGAATTAATTTAATCCGTTAAAAAATTGTCTAGTTTTATGTGGATGTCAACTTATTTAATAAGTTGACATCCACTACTTTCAAGCTCTTATCAAACTATATTATAATTTACATTATTTTTACCAGAACATACTATGTATTAGATAAAAACTAACAATTTTTCAAATTGCAATATGGACTTGATGTAATCAAACCAAAATGATCATTAAAACAATTAAACAAATAGAATGATGAAAATTTTTAACTGTCTCATTTAAAAAATTATAATTTTTATGAAGTTTTATATCTATGTCATTAAAACCTCAAATATTTATTTATTCCTTTTTGTCATGTCAATAAAAATAAATTTCAGATTCAACCAAGTAAAGAAGAATTAGGAAGTGCTGACATAGTTCAAATAGATGAACTTGGTGACACAAATGTAGTAGTTTTCCAGCTGCATGGATTGGAAAGCCGCATTAGTACAGTTATTATACGAGGCTCAACAGATAATTATATGGATGACATTGAAAGAGCAATCGATGACGGCGTAAATACTTTCAAAGCTATGACTAGGGATGGGCGTTTACTTCCTGGTGCTGGTGCCACAGAAGTTGAGCTTGCTGCTAGAATTGCTACATTTGCTGATACTATTCCTGGTTTAGAACAATATGCTGTACAGAAATTTTCTTCAGCCTTGGAAGTATTTCCTAAAACTCTATCTGACAATAGCGGCACACATGCATCTGAACTACTATCAAAACTTTATGCTTCACACAAAGAAGGAAATATTAATCATGGTTTCGATATTGAGGTAAAATATTTGGAAACAGGGATATATAATATTGACGCGATTTTTTCCTTAGCAACTTTATAATTTTAATTAAAATTATGACTCAATATTATCAATAGTACTAGAGGATGAAATTTATATTTATTATTTTTTTATGTAATAAGCGTAAAATTAGGGGTTTATTATACAGCCACGTAGGCGCAAGATCGCATTTTATACTCGAACAACGAGATCTAAAATCCAATTTTACGTCTACTGCGTCGAAAAATAGTTTTTCAAAGAATCATTTCTAAACTAAGAATTTTAATTATTAAAACCACATTTGAAAAGATGAAAACCGTCTTGGAATTGTACACACTTTCAAATCTTCAAAAAGAAAAAATTTTATAAAATATTTTCTATTTACAGAGTTCTGGAGCAGCAACAATTATTGATACACAGAAAGCTGGCATATTTGATTTATATCTAACAAAATACTGGGCACTGAAATATGCAGTTAATGCTGCATGTACTGTTCTAAAAGTTGATCAAATCATTATGGCCAAACGAGCAGGCGGACCGAAACCACGAGCAGAAAAAGCAAATAGCGATGATGAATCTTAATAAATTATAACAGTATTGATAAAATCAAATTTAATTTGTATTTTGCTATTATCATTCGCACTATAAGTAACTTTTATATTTTATTGTAATAATGTCAATGAAGAACTACTGTTATGCATATTATCGTATTTATTTTTATACATGAAAATATTTTATAAATATGAAAATTCTTATTGTGGCACTTATGATGAATTAGATGAATCTTCTTCTGCTTCTTTTAACCATTTTATAAATGGTGAAATAGTAGTTCTTAGAGCTTCAGCTATATTTTGTTTATTTTTTTGCTCTAAGCAATCGTCATTTTCATCAGTACAATATTGACGATTTTCTTGATTGTTGCTATAATCTTGCTCGTACCAATTTATAATCTTTTCTTCAAATAAAATATCATTATCATAAAAGAAATGTAACAAGTTTTGTGCATACGGTAGTATGAATTCCTGGTTTTCACAAGCTACATCCTGAATAGCACGTAGACAATCGTCTTGAGCATTTTCAGTTTTGACGTAGTTAACAATGATAGGTTTAAAATAGGTCAACATTATTTTTAATGTTCTATGGTAATCAACAGATTGAGTTTTGGAAGGTAAATTAAGAATCGCCTTAATTACATTGTATGAAACTTGTCGAATTCCAACATTGTAAGCATATCTAGAAGAATTGATTTCTAAAATTAAGTTTTCACACTTGAGTCTGTCTTGATAACCACGCAATAAACTATCGATAACTTCAGATAAAAACATTTCACTGTCATCTTGAAGAACTGGTAATGGTGATGAATCCCTCAGTGATGGTGATGATGACCAAGTTGATGAGATTGATGAAGATGATGATGCATCTCCATCATCTTCATAATCTACTTCACCATTATCGTCGTTAAGAAATGATGAAAAATTATGATCAGAGTTTTCTGAAAGCTCTTCTATGTTTTTAGATATCAAATTTCCTTCAGCATCAAATTCAATGCACATATTGTTATAATTATCTTTACATACAACATTTGGTAATAATATGCATGCATTTAATTTTGCATTTTCTTCTAATGTACAATTTGAAAAAATAATACTATCATTTATGGAACAGTTATCTTTAATTATGATATTTGAGATAATAAAAGAATTATGAATTTTCACATTAACTCCTATTGTACAATTGGAACCTATGATAGATTTTTTGACTAAAGAATTTTTTCCTAAAGTACTATGTTCGCCTATAATTGATTCGCTCAGTAGTGTGCAACCTTTTGACAGTATTGAAGTACGGTGTTTGTATGTGCTTCTAGGCATATAAATAAAATCTCTTAATGACAATGGTAAAGTATCCGGAACCAAGGGATAGCATTGACGTTGTAAAATATCTCTACATAAAATTTGATAAGTTTTCCATGAACTAATTGGCATTGCATAAGTTGGACTAATTAAAGATTCCCAGTATATTCTTGAGTCCAAAAATTCCTCATTTATTAAAACACCACGAATAAAATCCTCCATTGTCTAAAAATATAATAAATTATATATGAGTTTAAAATATTCATGACAAATTAATAAGAATCATCAACTTACTTGAAAGTCAAAATTATCAGCAAAAAGGGGAAGTACAGATTGAGAACATAAATATATCCTAGTGTCAATTAGAGCAGTGTCGATTTGAACTTTATCATGCTCCAAAAACCACTGAAGTTCAAGTTCAACTTTCTTCTCACTCGGAGTAAATGTCTTATAAAACAAAAGCTTTCTTGTATTAACATTTGACACAATAAAACTAGATTCTTGTTTTAAAGCAGAATCTTTGATATTACCAAGATTTCTAAGTATCATAGTCATGGCAGTATTCTTATCTTTCTCTTTTCGGCTTCTATGTAAATCCATGAGAATTTGCAGATCTACGTTTGCAAAAGCTGTACCTCGTATTAAAATAAAATCTCCTCTAATGCAACCTTTAGTATCTATATCCCTAAGAGCATCTCCAAGGGACCTACAACCATCAGAGATTATAGGGGTAATAACTATGTTTTCATTTTGAAAATGCTTCAATGAATTTACAAATGTTCGAAGTTTCTCAACATGACTGCTACAATATAGAAAAACTTGCTGTACTCTAGAACGAACTAAAGTTTCCAGTAAGTAATCTAAGAGCGGTGATGTAACAATAGGCAATAAGATGCTGGGGCACACTTGCTGGATGGGCTTCAAATCGTGAATAAAATCATCAGCAATAACAACAGCTTGAAGGCTTTCTTGTTTCCCATATTTGTTATTTGATAATTCTTTTTTCACCTTAGTAGACATATTTTATTGTATTCTTCTCTTACTTTAACATATGTAATCGTAATTCATAAATTTATAAATTTTAGAGCAATTATATATTTCGGTATTTTGCATTGCAAGAATAACATACACTCTAACTTACACTTGACCAAACTTTTTAATTTTCCTTTTGAGGTTAAAAAAAATTTTTCTTATATCAAACCAACGAATATAGACGCTTAGCAGTACATGTGTTATTACTCGCGCTGTCTCTCTCGCACATTTCAAGCTTTACGCGGTTGTGTGACTCTGGTTCGAATCTCGACCACGTCAACTTTGTTTTTTCGTATTCCTAATATTATAATTATTATTCTAATTGTTTATTTTTTATGCAATTAATATTATTATAGATAAAATAAAATCATTTTTATATTTATTATCCAGAGCATACATAAGTATATCTATATATACGAATTGGATTCATATCAGTGGCGCCGCCAAGTGTTTGGGGGACAGAACTACCACTCGGACCGTCCCCCAGACTAGTTTTGTCACCCGGTTTAACATGGGAAAGAGCCTTCTATAAGCGTCTATATTTGTTGATCAAACTGCATATAGGTATAATATATATATATATGCAATGGTGCACACAGCTGACTAAAAATGCGTCATAGCGTAACATATAAGATGGAAAATATGTTACAATCTTTATTACTCTGATCGCAGTCTGATCTGAAAATACGGGAATTTAACAATTTTATGATAAATATTTTTCTTCTAATGGCAAAAGCATAAATTTTGAAAATTTGTAGTAAGTATATTATTTTTAACGAAAAAATTAAATAAGTTTGTTGCGCATATGCCCCATTCACGTACTTATACTCAAATTTATAATGAAATAATAATAGTAATTATTAAGAGAATTTCATCTTTCATTAGATCAATTTTTGCTAATTTACTATTTTGATTGTAAAGCAATTTTAACTAATTCTTCAGCAAATTTTTAAAGTTTTAAATGTTCTAAAATTAACTAAAATTTTCGGGAATATCAATGTTTTTTTCCCGTGGACACTCTAAATTTTAAAAAAATAAGAAAAAAATAGAGCAAATTAAGTATTATCTATCGATTGATATTTGTTTTGGTACAAAATTATAATTTTTTCTGGTTGTGGAGGGGATTGGTAGATAACCCTCCTCCACTCTCCGCAGTCTCTTGGCAGTATTGGCACTATCGCACTATCTATTAGCATTCAAGAATGAAAAAACTCTCGAGGCTTTGACGTTTGTGAAAATATTTTTTACTCGAGCCTCTTTTGAAATTCAATAGTAAAGACGAATAAAAGTACCAATAGTAGTGCCGTAACGCAACTTGTGTATTCAAGCCTCCAGAAGACGTATCAAAATGGAAATAAAGTTAACCTTTCCGGTGCAACTCAATCATCCAGAGAAGCACTGATTCATAAAGGAAAGTTGATGTTCGCTAATCCATGTATATTCATCGTGGGAGTCTGAAGGAACTGTCAGTTGTGTGAATTTTCTATAATAAGCCAGAAAAATGAAGTCGGGTAGCGTTAACGAGCACAGGGGCTCAGTTCTACTAAAACCGGAAGAGAATGACCAAGTATTCGGATTAATCGGGAATCGTTGTCAGGTAGGTCTTGAAATATGTGATGTTTCATTCATTAATTGATTTTCAAGGTCGAAAATTTGTAAATTTTACAACATTGCTCTTACATATGAAATTACTATATTAAGTACTGATTTTCGTATATTCAATATACCAATGGACCTTTTTTATACTTATATAAAGTTACTGTATGGTCTTGTAAAATTAATAAAATAAGTTTAAAGAAACAAAATTTAAGTTGATGTATTTAATGAATAGTAAAATTTATAAAATCAATAAGTAGTAATATTAAAGTATTCCTTATCATTGCTAATTTAAATAATGTTTAAAAATATTATTGATGAGTCGCTGTTGGTCATTACACGTGTCAATGTTGGTTTAAGTCATAAATTATTTAATCAATCATTCTAATGTATACACTTTTGATACAAACTATAATATAGATGAATGTATAATGATTAACATCAAATAGTTATCTTTTGTTTATAAATAAATTAATTTATATAACATTAACAATTTTTTTAGTGCCTTGCTGCAGGTATTATACAGTTATATTTAACAGAACCTCCAAAACATAATGAATGGATTAAGAAAAATACAGGAATCATAACTTTAATTCGAGATACTCCAAAACGTAGTTTTTTCCTTAGACTTTATTGTATTCAAAGAAAAGCAATGTTATGGGAGCACGAAGTTTATAATTCAATGGAATATAAGGCTCCAGTAAGTTATTTTCATACATTTGAAGCAGAAGACTGTATGGCAGCATTTAATTTTGCCAGTGAAAATGATGCTATTATTTTAAGGTAAGATAAATTATTTTAAATATTTTAATAATTATTAATTGAATGACTTGTGTGTATTAAATCCAAGTATGAAAAATAATATAATAGACAGCACTAAATAATATACAAGAAGCTTAATAGAGTCATGTAATAGACTAACAGAGTAGCAATGCAAGAATATAAATTCTAAAATGGATAATAACACAATTTTTACTATTTTAGTCATTTTAAGAAATTTAAATTTTCTTCTTAATCTCAATATTTGTATGATAAGTTTATCTAAAATTGTTAATATGCTTAACATATTTTAGATGACGAAATTCAGATTAAAATATATTTTAAAAAATTATTATCAAAAATTATAATTTAAATATAAAAAAGTAATAACGTATACTAAATATAAGGCACTAAAAATGATCATAACAGGTCCAAATAACATTTGATCTACTTATCTTATTTGTCTTGAAGGAATATTCTTATTGAAAAATTAAATGCCAAAGCAAAACGCAGAAATGAAAGGCATTCCAAAATAGAAATGGAAAATCAAAGAGGAGTGACACTTCCTCGCAAAAATCAAAGTATAAGTACCCCTTCTTTAGGAGTCGCACCAAATGCTCCTTACAATTTCTCAAATGGCTCACCCATATCAATTTGTGTCAATAGAAGTATGTCAAACATCTCAATGAGTAAGACTAAGAAGAAGAAAAGAAATAATCAAGAAGCTAAGAAAAAATTAACAACAAACGATATTGGATTACCATTTGATTTCAGGTAAATTAGTGTCATCATTAATATTTTTTTATTAATATCTTTATTCTAACTGTTATTCTTATTTTTGTTATTGATTTTATGATTAATTTTATGCAAATTACATGGTTTTAGGCATGTGGAGCACGTTGGACCTGATATTAATGGTTGTAGAGTTGTGGATCCAGAACTAAAAGAATTTTTTGATAAAGTAGGAATATCAGAAAGTCATTTAGAGCATCCAGCAACACGGGATTTTATTTATGATTTTATTGAACGTTATGGAGGGATGAATGCAGTTAAAAAAGAAATAGTACCATCTACAACATCTGTCAATGCACAAGTGCCAAAACCTCAGCCAAAATTAGAAGTTCCACCACCAGTTCCAGCAAGAACAATACCAGTTAGCACAATTCCATTTACCAATAACGTAAGTTTATATTTAGATTTGAATTTCAAGACTAGCAAAATAAAACTTCTTTTTTCCAGTATTGGAATTAAACCTTTAATTAATCACATCTAAAGAATTTAAAACTAATTAAAAAAGTTAACCCAAATGCTGTTTGGAGCAGAAAATGCTTATACATTGTCAAATATTTTTTAGTTTTCAAACGATATGCATTATTAATTACTATTTAAAGTTATCACTTTAAAATATTTTTGTAAAAAAGAAATAATAGATCTGAGTATTTTTTGATCAATTCAGACAAAAATAAGGATATTCATAATAAAATATTCATAATATACATAATAAAAATTTTGAAGTCATAAATAATTCATTAAATTGAAGCAAGTCATTTATTGAATTTTATTTTTTTAGAGTCATCAAAGGAAAGCTCCACCATTACCACCATCTCAAACACAAACACAAATACAAACACAAACTCAAATTCCTCCAACACCTCCAAATGTACCTCCAGTTCACAGATCACTTCCATCAAGGCCACCTCCTCTATCTACAGCACCGGCACCGGCACCTGCTTTGCCTCCCCCACCGCCACCGCCACCAATGCCTCAAGAGCAACCTATGAAAATTTCTGTAAATGCTCCACCTCCTCCACCATTACCCAATTTGTGTGATAGCCAGGGGGATGCAGAAAATGGTAACAGTGCCAATAATAATAAACAAGGTCCAGATCCTAGATCAATGCTTATGGAATCTATAAGGAGTGGCATACCTCTTAAAGTGGGTATTAAATAAGGAGCTTTGCTAATTTAATAAATGATGATGGTTTTAATATATTTTCATAAACTAATTGATTTTATATTTTAAAGAAAATAAGTAAAGAGGAAACAAAGTCTCCTACACCAAAAGATACGCGAAGTAATCTGTTAGATGAAATACGACAAGGAATAGCTTTGAAACCTGTAGCAACTGAACCAAGACCTAATAGTGCCACACCAAATGTAGCTGAAGGTGGATTAGCAGCTGCTCTGACTAGAGCATTAGCAGAACGATCAAGAGCAATGTACAGTGACAGTGAAGACTCAAGTGACTTTAGTGACAATGACACCGATTGGGATGATTAGTATTTCATGAATGGTACAGAAAATTTTTTTTGATCAGACAAAAAACATTGATTTCAAGAATAACTTTATCCTATTGTTTTTCTTTTTTTTTCATTCTAATATGAATAGGATTTTTGGTACAAAATTTCTGTATATTGTTCAATTAATCCATTAACATTCAACATTCAAATTTTAAGTGATAAATATGCATTCAAATTTTAAATGACAAATAGCTTATTAGAATTACTTTAATAAAGATCAGTACTTGCTATTATTGAGTTTAAAACATATTAATGACGAAATTAATTTTTTTTTAGATTTGATGAACCATTGTGCATACCGGATTTGAAAAAACATTCTCTTGAAACTTTGGAGTATCAAACGTCAATACTAAAAAACAAAATGGTCTTTATTGGAAAAAAAAGACTTATGTTGATGTTATCATAATTTTGAAATTATCATTTATTCCTAAAAGTATTATGTTATTTAAAAAGCTACAGTAAAATTTTCGATTTTTTAAGTGATTCCTTTGATTTTATTATATAACAGTAACTTTTGTCCTGTACAAATGTAAACCAATTTCTATTATTTATATTATTGAAATATGTAAAATCAGATGTAAAGAAAGATATAACGCAATTTAACTGCTTGCTGGCTTCAACCGATAAAAGATTTCTAATAAAATTTCAAGCCCATTAATACTAAAAAGATTACTTACTTTGTTTAGAAATTTTACACAAGTTTCATAAAACGCGTTTTTCTATATTTTTTCTTCTACAGTGCCTAAATCTTCTTAGTAAATTAACTGTTATTTTATTTTATTATATCTATTTACTATACAAACATACAAAAAATTATTTTAATGAACATTGGTAACTTTATATACGAATTCTTACTGTTGAGGCGATAAAGATTTTGACCCACTAATTGATGAAAAAAAAATGAACAATAGTTAATTTACGAAACTGAATATAGCATTGGTCTTGATTTATCGTTGTTTCGCTGGATGAAGATATAAACGCACCTTATATACACGTACTTTTCCTTGAGTAATATAGGAATATAATCTTGTTGTATTAAGTTATGGACGATTACTCAAGTCGTTGAACTAGTCTTTAAGTTCATTGGTATTTCCAAGTATACATTATAATATGTAGTTTTCATAAAACCGTAATATTATTTGTTATATGTATAATGCATTGATTTTATTAATTTTATCGCAGTTAAATATTAATAAAGGCTTTATCTTAAATAATAATGAAGACTTTCGATTTGATTATAATTTCTAAATTATTTTCAGTTTTCTGGATGGAAAATAAAGCAAAGAATGAGAAAACAACTTGTAAGCCTGTCTGTAGAATTAGATCTATTTTTCTATTTAATGATTACAATATATTACACAGTTTAATCTTTGGTCTTATAATAATTTACACAAATATGTAAATTTTATTCTAATCTTTTTCATTTTTAACTTTTAATTTTGCAGACTCTTGATTTTTAAACGGTCATCGCGATTTGTGCTAAATGTAGTACAAAAAGAGAATTTTTTTTCATTGATCCATTTTAAATGCGTGACTGTTTAAGAACCAAAGAAACTCGTACACAGTCGCGTCTAAAAATTTAAGGATTTACAACGCAAGACAGAAATTTAATAGGCGATGCGTGAATACAATAATCACGAATTATTGTTAAAAATAATTATTTTTGCTTTTTTTGTTTTCATAATGCAGGGAACATTATACCGTTTTTACTTGCATTTATTTTCATGAAATGCGATTGGAAAAGTAATTATTACAATGCACGCACTTATTTCTTTCGTTTAGAATCTTTCTCTTTACTATTGTCAATTACCTTTTTTTTCGTCTTCTCACTAAAATCAGCTTTTATAGCTTTGAAGATGAAAATAGTAATTGTTTGAATGGTATGTACTTAAAACTAAATGTATGTCTAAGAAACTTACACAAAAATTTAAAGCATAAAAAGATAATAAGCAAAAACAAAAATATATATGTTATTTTAACAAATAATAATACAATTTTTTCAACTTAGTTATTGGAAATTATTAATAAATAGACACCATTTGTAAAGCTCGACACTTTTGGTCTTAGCAAAGTCTATGGACACTTATAGTAACATTTACTCAATTTAACGTTTTTCCCATGAGATTCATACTACGTACATTAAAAAATCACAAAATAAAAAAACGTATCGATTAGCTTGATTTAAAATTATTTCGTACCTGAAATTTATGGATTTATAAGAAATACACATGATATATATATCTTAAATCGCTTAAGTCACGCAATGGCTCATGCAAATGATCTTTTTGCCTTATTTTACAGAAAATATAAATAAAGCTAAATAACAATTTCAGAAATTAATAAATCATTTTACTCTGTATAGTGCAATGTAGGTAAAAACTTTCATGCTAATGCAAAAGGAAATCATTGCATGTTAAAGATTATCAATTATCACCCTTACTAAAGTCAGTACTTAAAAATGTAAATTTGTGACTTTCAATATTTATTAATATTAGGTTTGATAGCTTATTAAATTTTAACATTTATTTTTTTTATACTATAATAGGTACTATATTTGTGGAATTTTTTTCATGAATATCATTCACTATTAATTGCCAACCTTTTGATCCATTTTTTTCTATAATTATTTTGCATAATTAGATTGCACTTTTTAATAAAAAATAGTTTTGTAAAATAAACTTTATACCGTTCATTTTATACCTTTTATAATGAGTATGTTAGACGTTCTAATAGTGATGCAGTAAAGTTAAAGGACAATGGCACAATATTTTATTCTTCCCTGAATGGCAAACGTTAGTAAACTGTATAAACATTTTGCAAAAACAAATAGCAGTCTAAACCAAAGCGAAACTGAGATATACCTTATTATAGTTTGAAATTTTATATGGTCCATATAGCTACAGACACGAATACAGAGCCTGAATATTCTCGGAACGTTTCTACTTATTTTATCCATGTTAAATCTCAAATTTTAACAAAGCATATGTCAGGTTTCTTTCGGTCTAGATTACGAGTTTTTTGCATAATGTCTTTTATTTAGTAATCTATGCATTCATACAGTCTACTAACGTTTACCATTCAGAGAAAAGCGACATACATCGTGGGTATAGTCCTTTGATAAAAAATTATTTTTTTTTGTGCCCAAGAAATAAAAAATTGTAAAATATTTAATACTTTTTCAAAAAATAGGCAATAGTTATAAAATTTGAGGGCACCTACGCCCAAATTATTTTGTGTGAATTATTATCATAGTAAGTGAATAAAAGAATTCATGATAATATACTATTCGTTTATAATAAACAATCGAATATTAAAAATATTGAAATTCACAAATAAGTCATTTTTACGTTTCCATATTTTATAATTTTTATCAAAATCGCTGTTGATCGAGAATTCCATTCGCTATTCAAACTTGGTATACGGTTATACACAATTTTTCTACTGACTGATCATGAGTTAATTTTACCTTAAATTTTAATCTGTAAATGTAAGTATGCATATGTTTGGCATCTCCCTGAACTTCGAGTATAAACGATAAATTAATATTATAAGTATCATAAGTTTGATTTAATCTTAAGAGATTAATTAAAGTGTTACAAATATTAATACAAATCATGTGTCATTTCACTTGAAATGCAAAATAGTGGAGCGTATCGTTCCGTATATGCATACTGGAAAAATATATTACATGATATAGCACCAGCTATAACTTGAGTTTTTAGTTTTTTAAACTAAAAACTATTTATTATATGATATAATGACGGACAGCTGTTTAAACCAAGATTTTTAAAAAGCTATAGATTGGATGAATACAAAGAACCCCACGTGTGCCTTGTGGATAATGGTTTTCGGTTAAATTTGCTGATATGAGAATATGTTATATTCAAGTCAAGGTATAGCCGGAGATAATGAATAGTTTTAGAATCATAAAGAGTCCAAAGACTTATTGTACATTGCATTGTACTCTGGATGGATTTTGGTACTTGATTCAGTTCATCAGAAATATAATTATAACATCTTCATCCAAAACTAAGAATGAATTTTAAAAAAGTCATTTTGAAAATATTATTTTTTTATAAAAAAAACTATCCATTTTTGGATCCTGTGCTTGTGATAAATTTTAAACACAACACTAACAAGGAGAATATACATAGCTTTTGGGTCACGGAAATGAGTTTTTGACAAAATAGTATTTGCCATAATTTAAACCAGATCGAGGACTCAGAGGGTATGATCTTCTTGTGAATATTACAATATATTGTAATTTATAATAAATGAACGAATTTAACCGAAAGGCACTTCGTATTCGTAAGGTAATTGCAGGGTCCTTTCTTCTTTTACAACTTGTCATAAACTTTCTATTTGGATAAAGTTTACAGTTTATATTTCTGCGGTAAAAATGTACAGCTCTCATGTGTGCTAAAAATTCTTGGCTCAAAGAGTCTTTACATCAATTTTATGTGGATCGATAAAGCAATACGTCTGTCATTGGTTTTAGGAAAAATATTTCCTTTGCATCCCAGGAAATATCAATTCATCCTGTTTTATAACGTGTTTATAATACATATTTGTTAAAATATATTACTCTTTTATATGTATAGAATTCCTTAAGACACTAAAAATCGACAATTTATTTATGTAATTTTTCATTCTTTACTCTAAAAAGTTATCTAATTCCTTTTTTGATGCAGAATATTCAATTGCAAATATTTTCCTCTGAAGATACGAGAAATTTGACATCTGGGTACAGTAATTTCGATATTTTGTAATGAGCAAGATTATGAAAGAAATCAAATTATAAAGATATTCTCATTTATGATATCAGTCTATTTATATGAATGCACTCAATATAAATATATCGGGAAAATATTTATAAAAATTTTGTATTAACCCTTATCGTCTTTACAAAAAGGGTACGTATTACGAAAAATACTCGTTATAATAAAATAAGTCAATTTTCAAAGTACTAAAGGAATGTCGAAGTCAGGTGACTGATTTGTAAATCAATTATTCCACCATGAACTGCATTTAATATTTTTCGTCAGCTTTTTTCGTAATAGCTAGAACGAATTCGATTTTCGTGAATATCGATTGTTGTGTTAAAAATCTTAACACATGTGAAGTTGTACTTCACCATCGAGCTGTCAGCTATTTATTATGCCAGACCGTATTTTTAATTGCACGCTGAAAATAAATATCGAAAGTAAATTATTAAAATTTATAATACCTCTAATAATTTAATCTTCCATAAAAAGAATACCGACTGACAGAGTGACTTATAATCTTATTTACAGCGCTAAATATATTTCGTATAGGCTTATAGAAAAATTTCGTCTCATCACTTGGACTTCGATATCCCCTTAATAGAGTTAACATTGGAATTTTTTAGAGACCTATTCATTCATCAAAATTGTTAGGTCTGATCCATGCTTTTGCGCCTCTCCGCTTGTCTTTGTTTATAAGTAAAGTACGTTCGTTCGTGCACGACAAAGTGGTACTCCAGAGCATTTCTACAATGCTTTAGATATTATCGAAATCCTTAAAGAACTCGAAGTTTACCTTTTACGTATTTTCAAGGCTTAAATCAAGTGCAGATCATTAGCCAATCAATGCCTATCGATTATTTTCGTATATTTAAAATAGCTTTTAGGAAAAATAAAATTGTAAAAATGTACAAAATTAAAAGCCGTTTTCTAAATATCAAATCACACATACAATAAAAAAAATTAATCAGCTAACGGTGTGTAAACGATCCAAGCCTTAAAAATTAGGGCTTTTGCCCTTTGAATGCTGGAGGAACTAACGTCGTATATTAACGCCCATGATTTTTGATTCTCTTTTTCAGTATAAACAATAAAAAAAATTAAAAATAGCTTGTAAGCAAGTCATGATATTTACAATATTATCTATACGTGTTGTTTTAATAAAGCAAATCCATTATAGTATCGGATACTTTCGTGATGTTGACGGGAATCTGCCATGGGAGTTGTTAGTCTATATATATATATATGTTACAAAAAGAGCATTGGAATGAAATATTGAAAGAGTGGGAGGTGCACTTGTTGAACTAGAGCGCACGAAAAAAAAATGAACGTTAAAAATATTTTGTTCATGAAAATTAATATTATTCATTTTTTCGAAATATAGTAATATAGTTTATAATAATAAAATGTTTATTCTATCAAAATGTAATATTATTCATGGCTTCTAAATTTATAATTACTACTTTCGAGTAAAATTTTTATAAAGCTTAAAAAAATGGCGACAACTCCATTTATTCACTGCAAGTTTCTCAGTGTTAATCGTTATGATCCACCAAAAAAAAACATATTGATCATATTCTTTAAACAGTAAATAATCAATAAAGTTTATGAAATATAAGTTAAATAAACGAGAATGAAATTAATTTCGAGGGAGATTCACATTTTTTAAAGTGAATTATTACAAATGTTTTTGATTTTTTTTTCAATATTATTCCAACGCTTTTGTGGGTCAGACGGTGCATTTAGCTAACGCAGCGCTGATAAACCGTTTATTTATACCTGTTTCAATGGTAAGTAATATGAGTTTCATTAATTTTTTTTAATCCTTGAACCATAAGAGTCGCACGTAGAAAAATTTACTCCACTGCTTTATCACTAATAAAGCTATCTAACTTTTTGTTCTGGGTGGCTTTCCAGCGATACGTTTACAACGTACACGGAATCCTCTCATTCCCTACTCTCCATTGTCAAATTCCCATGCACAACAATCAGAAATGAAAATACAGAAATAGATAAATATATCTGAAAAAAGCATGATGAAGTAAACGAAAGAACTATACCAGAGCTTCAGAATCTAGTAATAATTTCAGAAGCGTGTCCACATTTCTCTTGTCTTTAAACTACAACGATCTTGTGATTGTTTCCGTTTGGCAAGAGAACGTAATAGACACGCTTCCCCTTATCTCATTGAAACTGCGACACGTTGTTCTGATAATGACTACTAGCGAAAGCGTCTCCCTGTTGCTGCTGCTCGTTTCTATCGACAACTCCCTGAATTTCTATAACTGAACCATTAGCGGCATGCGTCGTACTGCTGCTCATACTAGCATTAGTGATATCCCTCGTAACGCTTAACTCATTCGTTGATGTGGCCTGCTGCACTTGCTGCTGCTGCTGCTGCTGCTGTTGTTGTTGTTGTTGTTGTTGTTGCTGCTGCTGCTGTTGCTGTTGCTGTCCATTCATGGGGTTGTTATTGTTCTGGGCTTGAGTCGCCCCATTGTTTTTGGACCTGTGCCTGAGCTTGTGCGTGGTCAGGTACTGTTTGACGGAAAATGCCTTGTGGCAGATGTCACACTTGTAGGGCAGCGGGTCCTGAATGCAATTGAGCCCATCTACAACTGCAGGTGCGTGGGTTGTCAGATGCATGAGATAGTAGTGTTTGACGACGAAGGACTTGTTGCAGGTTTCGCAGATGTAAGGTCCAGACATACCGTGGGTCTTGCGATGCTTGTGCAAATTGTCCTTGCGCGAGAAGCTCTTGCCGCACACTTCGCATTCGTGCATCTTCTGACCGGTGTGTGAGACAAGATGACGGACGAGATGTTCTTTACGACTAAACGCCTTGGCGCAGGTTGTGCACACGTAGGGTCGTTCACCTGTATGGAGCTTGCGATGCTGGAAGAGATGCTCTTTTCGTTTGAAGGGTTTGTTGCAGACGTCGCAACTGAACGGACTGCCGGCGCCGCCGCTGCCACCGCCACCTCCGCTATTGCTGTTCATATGTACCGGACTCTCCTCTTTGATACTGCCGCCACTTATCTCGGTCACCTGATTGTTTTCAACATAATGTGCTTATTGTCTTATTATAAAATGTTATAATTTGTTATAATTTTTTTTCAATATGGAAGAAATAAATTTTCATTTTAGGATTATAGTGGTTTTCGAAACTGCGATTAGTAATAACTGTAATCAAGTATTGTAAGCATCAGGCAATCGTTGTACGTAAAAATCGAACAACTAGGTAAAACAAAAATATTTACGACTTAATGCACGATATTTTAATTATATTTAATTTGAAGAATTTTTGACTATCAAATAACAGAAATGCTTTATATGAAAAACATTCAACTCTCAATCAGATGAAAAAAAACAGTAGATATGTATATATGGAAATTTCAAAAAATGAATATAGTAGTAGTTTCGTCGCAGTTTAAAATTCAAGGATTAAAATTTGTTGCATTTTTACGTAAATTAAGTAGAAACATATATCATTGCATTTTATACTGTGTAAGTTACTCAGCTATATAACTACTGTAGATATGCTAAGATGTCACTGGAAGCACAATTTTTGAGTCCAGTACCAGTGCTATTTTACTAACTTTTACAGTCCGAAAATAAGAGAAATGTTTTTATAATTTACTGTAGTAATGCTTTCCGTTAAAAAATATAACGTTCTTCCGTTATTTATAGGATCAGTTTAAGAAACATTGGATCCCGTTTTATTTTATTGATCTCGTCTAAACGGAATTCTTTTTTAACAGACTATGAGTAAACAATAGTAAATAACGCCACGTGGGAGAAAAAAAACAGTCTTCTCGCCTTCAGTTCATGTGTTAATTTACACGAGTTCTGGGTTGGCCAATTTTCTTCCCGAATAACGTATACTGTTTTGCCTCATGCCAGAACCAAAAATGCACATTTCTTTTTCGGGCGCCGATATCAAATTTGTAAAATTAATGACATCTTACTTTTCTTATTTGTAAATGTTATTTGTTATGTTTTGAATTCAAGATATTTTCAAAAATTCAATTATCTATTAGGTATATTAAAATATTTAGAGATAACTTAAATGAAAAAAATTATCTAAAATATTATCTAACATAATTGTGAACTTATTTTCTGGTTAAATAAATTAAATTAATTAATTTAAATAATTATAGTGCCACAACAAAAAAAAAAACAAAAAAAAACAATCCTTAGCAATAAGATTCCCGTTTTGAAAGTAAAAGATCAATTATTGATTGATTCATACAACTCATCTAAACTGAATGTATAATATTCTTTCTCATCTTGTATAGGTTGTATTTTTTCCAAATATTAAATGTTGTTTTGTTTTCAATTTGTTTTATCGTTATAAAATATGAAAAATCGATTCTTCGCATGAAATACCTCATTTAATAGCGTCGCTGTGCAGTCGTGCCCATTCATTTGATTCACAGAATTAAAAGTTTTGCCGCACTCTCTACAAACCACTGGTCGTTGTGGTGTCTGCGAGATTGCTTGGGGATTCACAGTTACCAGCGGCGATGGCTGTTCGGGACCCGAACGAATTCGCAGAAACTCAGAAATATGATTAATGGAAGAACGTGACATTGCATCCTCTGGACTTTTAACGTAATCCTTCAGATCCTTATTATCGTCACGTGTCACCTGGGCTGTCAGTGCATCTTTAAAGCCCAAACTCAAAAACACCTCAGGTGTTGCCTGAACTGTTGTAAAGGTCTGCTGATTTTGTCTATTAACTACTACAGCTTCGTTTTTCTGAGGATCTCCCGATAAAGTCTGTTGCTCACTAGCATCTTCAGTTTTTAAAATTATGTTTCTTCGATGAACCTCTGACTGCTGCTGCTCTTGAACATTTGTTACATGGATATGCTGTTGCTTTTCTATATGGTGTAAGTGCCTTTGTTTTTCAAATTGTTCCCGTTGCTGTCTCTGTAGCTGCTGAAGCTGCTGAGTTATTTGCGTTTGGTTCTGTTCTTGATTTACGTGGGTCTGCTGTTGTTGCTGTTGTTGCTGCTGCTGCTGCTGCTGCTGCTGCGGCTGTTGCTGATTTACTTGACTAGCTTGGTTAGATGGCTGCTGAGACATCTGCCTCAGAGTTTGAACCTGTTGCTGCGAAATTTGATTTTGGCTCTGTATTTGGTTTTGAACTTGTATTTGACTTGATTGAGGTTGTGGTTGTTGTTGTTCTACTACTATTTGATTTTGTGTTTGATTTTGTTGTGTCGCCATTTGCTGGGAGGTTTGTTGCTGATAGCTGTAATGAGTTTCAGCTGTTGCTTCCACAACAGCTGCTGCAACATTGCCAGCTTGCATCTGAAGTAAAAAAAGAAGAGTATGTATTGATTAAATGTACATAAAATAAATAAACTATTTTTTTTGAATAATTTTTTGTAAATAGAATTAATACAAAGATATAAAATGTCTAACCTGCATCGCACATTTATACTGCTGCACGCGAGCTTGAACTCCACTAATAATTTGCAAATTTGAGGCATTTATGTTACTAACAAGTACCTGCTGTGGATGTGACTGTGTTTGATCTGATATGATTTGAGCACTTGCAGTTGTTGGAACTATTTTTTCTTCTACTAAAGAAACTTCCTCTGTGCAAGGTTCTTCAGTAATGACTGGTTTTTCTTCTTTTGTACTTTTTACATAAACTGTACCTTCTTTTAGAAAGTCTTCCGAGAATCTTAATGAAGTAAAGTATGATTCCAACATACTTTCAGCATTCACTACAGCTTCCCGAAATTCAATATAGCTGTCCAGTTTTTTTATGCATTCGATACAGACAATTTTTGGTAGGGAATCTTCTTCTAATACCTGAAAGATGCAGATAAATAATATTTTTAAAAGTTGATATAAAATTACTTTTAAACATTGAACATAACAGTATATTGATTTAAATATTTAATATTCTAAAACAAGCATCTGTAATCCGAATATTTAATGAACTTACAATACTTTATACATTGTTATTATATTCTTAGTTTTTCAGTTAATTATCTTCTACTCTTTATACCAATATAAATTAATAAAAACTTGTATATTTCATGAATAAAGGAGGTAAATTGTTGATTAAATTAAACATTTTTGGATATTACTTGTACAAGAAACAAGAAAAATCACCTTTGTGAATTATTAATTGAAAATTAATGTAAAATTGATGCTCTGAACTAATTTAGAGCAACAAGCTGCAAATAAATAACAAATAGGAAGGTAAAGAGAAATAAAAATAAATTAAAAAACATTTCAACCATCTCTAATTATACCTTAAATGAGCTACAGCTTCAAATCCAAAATACCATGTACCTTTGCCATCCCATTCCATCAATTAATTTGAAAAAATGGAAAACAAAACAAAGCAATCGGCTTACCTGCACGGGCAAGTAGGTCTGTATTTTAGTCTGTAGCTGTCGTCTACGTCCCTCGTCAAGGAAAATATTCATTTTGGTGCCCTCGCTGCTCGTGCAGAGCCGGCAGAGCTCGTAATAGTTCACCCGCCTATATCCCGACATTCTGTCGTCGGACGCCAGCCTATCATAAAAGCGCAACGCGCACCAGGTTGTATCTTCGTGTATCTTCCACGACGTCAACGCGCCGCACACTAAACTTTTACAAACTATAGTGCGCGCGCGCTGATAATATCCTCTACTCTCGCAGCTCTCCCGTAAAGCACTGCCTGCATGCAAGAGGGCGAGAGAGAAAGAGGGAGAGAGCGGAGGAAAATAACAACACAACAATAACAATACAGAGCCGCGCGTTTACACAGCTTCTTTGCGATATTGCTTTTTTCTTCAGTGACGTGTATCTCTTTTTGGCACGCGTTCGCCGCCACAAGCCGGCACTCGCACAAAGCACGCTGCACACACGATAACAACACTGTATGAGAGATGATATGCTGCTGTTGCTGTAATCTGTTCACCGCCGCGCTCTATTCTCTCCTTCTGTATGCGATGCAAGTAATCGCTAGCCGAAGCTCACACATCCTCACGGCTCCTGGACCCGCCACTTCACGCGTACACGGCTTGTAGACAACGAGCTCTCAGCAGAATAAGCGCTTTAAAAAAACAATAGCTCCTAGCAACACCAGATAGTCGAATTTCCGTAAGTATGATTTAATGGAGCGCGTCGCGAGCCCCTCGGCGATAACCTGCAACAGTGACTCGCAGCCATTTGCAATATGCAATCCGCTCTTATGCTTCTCTCTCTTCACCCTTTGCGTCGCGACTTCTATACTCCTATAACTGTATACGTACACACACACGTATATACACATATGTATATATAGACGCATATAGTAGCGTAGTTTCACCGCTCTCGCGTATATCGGTATATAAAGTCGCGTTTGCGTTTCGAATGCTGCGTGCGTGTGCGTCTACCTATAGTAATATTAATAGTTATAGTTCTTTATGCGGTTATGCCGACGTTGCCGACTGCCGAAAGTACGGAGTACGGTGTACGCCGACGCAGTTGATACATATGTGCAACTCGCGTGAGGGGGTGGCAAGACTGACGAGACAAGAGGAGAGTCAAGAGACGACTTTGTGCAAGAATACTTATAGGATACCTATACTTCATAATTTCATCTCCTCTTTCTATCTCTCTCTCTCTCTCTCATTCTCTCCCAACCTCTCATGTTATCATATATTGCTACTTGAAGTCGGCGTTTTGTTTACTTCTTATTGCAAAAAATAAAGTACATATAATTACGCGATTCATACGTGAAAAGTTATCCCATACAACTTTAAGCATGCGATGGAATAGTATTATTGTTAACTATTATTATTCTTTAATAAGTCAAATTATGTTTTTGTTAATATTATTTTGAGCTTACTGTTCCTGGAAATCGCTATGTTTTAAGCGCAAAATTTTAATATATTAATGTGTTTGGTGTAACTATGGTGTAAGAGATTCTATAGCTCTTGAAAGTTGGTAATCCTAGTTTATTACACTACAATCGATTGCGCATAAAAGAACAATTAAAAATGGATAAACATATATTACCTTATTTACCTGCTAGAAAGCTTTGAAAAATTTAATAGTATAATTAATTACGAAAAAGATTTTTAAAAATCTAATTTTTACGAATTTTTAAATCATGATTAACTTTTTAGATTTATATTAGGTATATATGATGACTTACTTTAAATTAAGTATATATAATACACATATAAATAAATTAACTATAATTTTGTATGATTACCGACTTTGCCATCATACCCCGACAAACACGAAACGTTTTTAAAACGTTTTATAAACGTTTTATTTGTAACCTTATAACGTTATCACGTAAAGTTTTACAAACGTTGTAAAAACGTTATTATGGCCGCTAAATTTGTACCTAAAAGGTTAACTAAATTTCTACAAACGTTGTAAAGACGTTGTTCAAACGTTGTAAATACGTTACTATTATACAAACAAGAGGTATCGAGAATATAGAAACGTTTTCAAAACGTCTTTTAAACGTTATTTTGGCCGCAAATTTTTTCCAAAAAGCAGAAACGTTATGAAAACGTCTTAAAATCGTTTCATGCACATTACATTATTAATATTTTAAAGATTAAGAAATGTCATTTAAAATATTATATTATATTATAAATCGCTTTTATATTAATGTTTGCACGCCTCACAATTTTTCGCAATTAAATTACACTTAAAAAAATTTTTCCTACACTGGGATTCGAACCGACAATCTTTGGGGTACGACGCATAAACCTTAACCACTACGCTACGC
>UELV01094996.1:0-27362 GCA_900490015.1 Megastigmus stigmatizans | reverse complement strand
ACGTTAAGGCGATCTATCAAATAATGCTCGAAACCCGTGATGGGCGAAAGATACCTTTTATCACGATAATAGATGGACGAAACGGTGCTTAAATTAACCTATTCTCTAAGAACTTCTATTGACAAGTACTTTTGAATGGGCGACACCCCATTCAGAACGTCATTTGACCCGAATGAGTCTGGCTGCGTGTGCACTAATTTTCGGACTAATGTTCATTTAATATCGACTTAATTTCACGAATGACGATATATACGCAATTAACAATAATCGAAGTGTACCTTAACATGTGGAGGTATCACATTACAACCATTTATACATATATAACGTAGTATTAAAGTCAATTAGAAATATTATTATCTGCTTGCTATAGATTAGGAATTATAAAGCCATGTTATAATATACATAGGTTTGTAATTCAAACTTTGTACTTTTGTTGCTCTATTAGAAATTATATGACAGTAATATGGATAAAAATGCAAGATAATATCGAACAAGTGAGTATAAAACTAACCAGTACAGCTCATGCCCATTAATTCACTCTATATTATACCATTCAACGTTTCATACACGATTAACCAAATCCAAATATGAACGTTCGAGTTAACGTCCGAGCGTACTACATCCATCCTTGCAAAACGCTTGGAAAATAAAATTCTATACTTTACGTTGGCTGTCCCTTGAATCCATAATGTGAGAGCAGCTCCTTGGTCTTCCTGAGCAGCTGTGAATCCTTGGCCGAGTGGTAATGGAGACTGGCGCCGAGGATATGTGCGGTAGCCCTGAGAATACGACCGATGAATTCCCTGTCGTCGCCCTCCAACTCCTTGAACTCGTCGTATTTACCAGCTACGATGCACAGCCTCATGGGGAATAGATCGTGTGTCGGCTGCTCCTCGTCCCTCTTCAATCGCTCCTTCAAGCTTCGAAGCTTGTGCTCTTTCACATCTTCTATTAGCTCCGAACTATAGCTCGCGCCCATGGCTATCCTGTATAAATGAGAAATGAGCTGTTTTTCATCTTTTTTTTTGCTGGTAGTTAATCTTGCATGGTTTTACTTTGAAGTTTGTTCTTTAAATAGTTTACTTAATCTCCAATCAGATGGCATTATTGGGAAGTGAATCTACTTGTGAGCAATGGTATTATCGATTAGCTACACTCATCATGGATATACCTTAAGGCTGTGAGACATTCCTCCAGTGAATTCCATAGCATCTCCGGTTTGCCGAGATCCAGCATTATGAGGATCGTTGTGTGATGGAGCGAATGGCTGAGGGTGCTGCCAGTCATAGCTCCGGATATCAAGGACGAGGACAGATGTCCAACTTCCCAGACGTGCACTACGTCTTTCACCTGATTACATTTCCCATTACTTGCGCGTTAAGCATGTGTACACTGCAGCGTATTAACGTTTTTCGGACATTTTTAAACGAATTACAGAATTATAGAATTTCTTTTTAAGCTGTGTAAAATATTAAGCACTTGAAATTGATCGATTTGGATGATTAATTAATTCTTTCTCATTGCATCTATCTTATGTTATTTATGTTGTTATGAAGCGATTTCTTAATTTGCTTTGCCGTTTAAGAACAATAATTACTGATTATTTAAAGTGATTCCTTATACACTTATAGTTACCAAACTTTTTCCTGCTTTTCTTCCATATGAGTAATCCATGGCAAGAGTCGGTTTTGGTGTATCTTCTTTTTCTAAAAATCGATATATCATGGTCGTTTTTCCCTGTAGTAAATTTAAGATTTTTTATTTAAACTTTGATTTCCATTTTAGAAAAGGTTCAAATCAATCATTTTGTTAAATTCACTTTTAATTCATTTTGGTAAATTTGTATAAAGGTATCGTATATTTAAAAAAAAAATATTACTTTATTGTATGAGCATTTAGTTAATTGCGAAAACAATATTAAATTAAAATCTACAGTTTGTTCATATCTACTAAAAGATAAAAAAAGATAAAATAATTATTATTTTTGTAATTTTACTTCGCTTCGTTATCATATATATGCGGAAGGATTAACTGAATCTTTTTTTTTTTTCATAACTTGATGAGAATGAATACTTACCACTTCTTTACTTCCAAGAACAATAAGGGATTTTTCATGACTTTCATTAGGATCGGTTTTTCTTCGCGAATCCTCTTCGATAGCAACTCTTAAAGCCAATTCCCTAGTATTTTCTTGATTTCTAATAAAATATTTATTATTATCATTATTGAATTCACTTCTACTAAATAATACTTAAATTTAATTAATATAAATAAATTGATTTTGTTTTTAAAGTATTTTCTTTTATATGTATTTTTGATAATTGATAAAAACATATTTATAAATTAACAGGATTGCGGATACATAATACGTCTTCTAATATAATCTTTCTTAAAATTGATAAGTAAACACATAACAAAGAATCAGGTAATAAATTATATACTTATATTTTACTAGAAGTATATACCCAATAAAAGCATACATTAAAAATAAAAATTATTTGATAATAGAACATTATAGCGTTTATTGCCTGTGCATATAGGTACACTTTAAGTTAATGATAAAAGAAAATTTATATACGTGAATAAACTAATAATTTTAATAAATAATATGCAGTTATTCACTATTTAGCTGATTGAAATACTTACGCCACCTTACCGGTCATATTTAAAAACAAAAAAAGACAAATTTAAGTTCCAAAACAATAATGCAGTACTTGTTCTATGTAAACTCACGACATTCTGTTTTCAAGCTCGTCGCTATGGCAACGCTCAACAAATATTCGTTCACTTTCAAAACACTAGAGGCAAAGACAAACCCGTTTAAATATCATCGATTCCTTTTAATGTCCTTTTTATCTACAGGCTCATTTACAATTACAGTAAGCAAACATTTGTCTAACACATAAACGAACAAATAAATATTATCAAAAAGCTTTTTTTTTTTGTAAAATATGAAAAGTTTGACTAGACTTTTTTTTATTGGAAATTATTTAAATAAAAAAAAACTCGAATCATGTGACCTGTTATATATATATAATGTGATGTCTGTATGCATATCATATAAGTATAACGTAATCATATACATACGATACAATGTCTGGCATGATATAAGAGGCATTATACAGTAGCATGCTCGTGTAACTTTTACTTTCTACACAACTTTTTTATTCATTCGACGTGCGACCTGCACGACAGTGGTACAGTGAGGTTTATCAGTCTTGAAAAACAATCTCCGTTGAGATTCTTAAAAAACTTAAACAATTACGTGAACAATCATTAATTATCGATAATAATATTAAGATATGAAACTTTTCCGGAAAAATTCTGTTGAACATTTTTTTAAACACAACCTGAACTAATTCAAAAACTGCACAAAATTCACTTTGGAGCCACTTCGTGCATCGAATTCGTCTAATATCACTTTTTCTCTTCTGCAATCGATTTAAAATTAAATTGTATTTTTCGGTTATTTACAATGCAGACTAGAAAACAACAAAAATAATTAGAAAGTAAACACGGAATGCTCATTCAATTATGCTAAATTAACTTTACAGGCTATATAACCAATCATTCTCATTATTTTCAATCGACACGTCTCACGTGCATTTATAATTATATTTGTATGGTACAATTGCGCTTGAGCGTCTTTATCTTTCGTCTTTGTAAATCAAATAACCAAAATAAAACATAACTTGAATAATAGGTATAATTAAATATTGCAAAAAAGGAAATATTGACAGCATTATCGCCCACTGGCAGTGAATCGGGGGACTTTTGTATTGAACAATTGCTGCTATCGACAAACGCCACCAATCTCATATGAATATCAAATGTGTAATGCAATACGAAAAGCATTTTTTAATCAGACATTTATGAATTGTTTTGGTCCATCTATTACCTCATTACGCATCTTCGATTTTTTTTTAATTCTATTCGTTTCAGTCTGATTTCATGTAAGGGCTTGCGACGCCAAGTTCGTAACGTCCAAGTACGTAGGCATTTTTTTCTCAATTCGTATAACATTACTCGGGTTTAATCCGCTTTCATAGGCATATATAATATGAATAATATTACAACTATTCCATCGTATTGGAACACACAAGTTGTTTGTACAATTCCGTTCGCAGGAGATGCATATAAGCATAGGACGTAAGCACGGAAAATCGTTCAACGGTCATCTGTTCCTGTGATACTTGATCGCATCGATAATACAGTACACGACACGCTCTGCATGTTATCTAGTCCATACATCATTCAGGCAATCGTTGCTCAATTCCGCTGATGGTAAAACTTTAAGATTTCGTAACGTTTCGAGGTAGAATGTCAGTTCCGAAGTAACGACGCCGTGCTGTGGACCACCGTTGTTCACGATGTTCATTTTCACCAGTTGCTCTCGCAGTTTTTCTTTAAATGACGTATTTACCGTTCTATATAGCGCCTGTACCTCATCGTTTGGAAGAATGCCAGCGACCGCCTCGTTCAATTTTACCAAGTGCCTGTAACGAGGTTTATGGTTATAGTTTAATAGGTTCATTACCAAACTTACGTAATTAATTATTTTCCGTTCGCTGTTTTTTTTAAAGTTATTTATATTCCTAATACTCAATTATATTTTTATAGTTACTATTTCGGCATCTCATATAAATCATATTTTAAAACTGTACATTTTTTGCAGCATTTTAAACTACATTTGATTGATAAATTTATCCATGAGAAAGTAATCGGTAAACTTAAGAGTATCTTAAATCTTCAAGTAAAATACCTGGAAATGTTTCTGAATGACTGTGATGGCACTGGTGGTTTAGCAGCCCAACTAGAAATTTGACCTCCTAAAAGATTATCTACAATTGTTAATATTTTTCCTTCGATTTCACGGACATGAGAACGAATGTCCTTTTCGACGGTATCGAGTAGAGCCACTCCGCCGCTCATACTCGACATCCCTGCAACACTGTGATTAGAACTCTGTTCGGCAAGAGCTGCAAAACAATCAAGAGAATTATTTTATTTCACAATGATTTTCTAATGGCTTCAATTTTATTGTTAATTCATTGAAGGAATAAGAATAATTTTTGTGTCATTCTACATTGCATTTATTTAAAGCTGTATTATAGTTTACTAGACATTAAATCCATGTACCTTGAAAATGTGCTTTAACAAAAGGCATAAGCCACAGTACTAGTTTCAGACTTCGACCCGCTAAAACAAGTATTGTACTGGTTATAGTTTTAAGTCCTGCTACTTGCATGGCGCCAGCGCCTAGCACAAGTTGCCAGCAACGGGAGTTGTAATGACGCAGTACCTCAGCCAGCTGACGACCAATCATACCTGACAATGCTGATAATTCACTAGCAGTTCTGCAATTATATAATCAAATTAATATGTATACATTTAAACGTCATTTTCGTTTTGCATTTCAAAATAGTGTATTAATATACAAAACAATAAATAAAACATTATGAATAATCTGTATTGTAATATTGCAAATAAGTAAAGATATTATTTTCTAGTAAATTAGTCTGACTATCTGACTTCAAGTATATGTACTAATACATTGTTTCTTATTTAAAATAAACTGTACTTTTTATTTCAGTAAATTTCAAATACGGTTATTATTAAGTTTTGTATAATACCTATATATTTGTTTATATTCTACCTGTATATAAGTTAATAAAATGTACCTGCAATATTCGTGAATAATTTGTATCAGTATGAGAACTGTTCCCACTACGGCATACTTTTCTTCTCCTACAAACATAACATTGGCAACTGTATCACTTTTACTAATGTCTGATTTACACAACTCGTATGGAAAACACTCATTTTTATAAATATAAGTCACAAGTGCTTGAAATTCTGGAGGAACGTCTGCTTGCCTCCACCTTTCTGAATCAAGTACATGACTTAATTTCATTTTTCGATCTCCATGGAATTTCTGCACAAATTTGCTTGCTTGTGCCTAAAATCAAAAAAAAACATTAATTAATATGAAATAAACTTTTTTAGTAGTAGTTTTAAAAAAATTGAAAATAGTTACCTTAAAAGCAGAACGAAGCGCAATACATTGCTTTCCACACAATTTTTCACAAATATCCGTAAAATTTTCTACAATATTAGCTAGTTTACAAACTTGAGCAGCAGTAGCTCTTTCACTTAACCAAGATCTATCGTTACAATTCGTTGATTCTTTATCGGTAGATTTATTATCATTTGCGTTTTTCTCTTTGTCATTTTCAGATGGACTTGCGGAAACAAGATTTCCCAGTCGTTCATGACAATAGTCGCATATGGAAGTAAGCATATCAATCAATTTTGTAGTCACACGCTTATGATCATCATCTAGCAAAAGTCGATCCATTAAACATGATTCATTAGATCGTTCAGGTGATGATTTTCCAGCCGCTAAATCTGCTGTATCTCGCATAACATTGTGAACCGCCTGGAAGTTACACATAACATCATAATCCAAAGTTTTTATAATGTTATTTTTTACGAGATATTTAAAATAAAACCCACCTTTATTCGATACAAAAGAGAAGTTAAAGATTGTATCGTGCTATCTAAAAGTTTTAATCGCTCGGTAAGAGAAAGGCCACCAACTTCTAGAGCTGCTGCTTGTTGATCACTACAACAATCGCTATCAGCTAAGGCCTCAATGACACGTTGTTTTGTTACTGCTCTCACTGTTGTCATTGCTTCTTCTTTATATGTATCTATAAATTGGAAGTGCTTTTGGCGCAAGAGACCGGATATAATTGAAATAAGTTTGTCCTATAAACAAAATTTCAATGCTGAATAAAATGTATATTGTAATAAATACAATTTTATATTAATACTCTAATATGTTCTCACCCCATCTAACACAGTATTATCTCCACTTAGTGGTCTATTTAAATCTGCTGTCGCATATCTTTCGAATTCTGTGTGCAACATTTTATTTATAAGTTTCTCCATTTCTGATAACTGTGAACCTAAATGTCTACAACAGATAACAAAAGTATTATCAAAAATTATTGGGACTGGTAGTAAAAGTTGAGACTTTATTTTATATATAATCACCTAAAACTGTGAATTCCATTTAATTCTTGTAATAATATTTCTTGTGTCGTAGAAATAACATCTAAGGCAGCAACGTAATCTGGTGTTGATAACAATGACTGAATCATTGGTTGACTTTGATGAACAGTTGCTATAAGTTTCATTTTTTCTTGCACTATTAGATGATTAGACCGTGTTCTCTCCAACCTACAATGCAAAATTAATGGTTACAATATTCATAAGCTACATTTATAGAATAAATGCAATAATATTATTACTTTAAAACCCGCAAAGAATTTTTTACAATATTTCCATCTATTTCATGAATGTTCTGTCTAAGTGCTTTTAAAACTGTAATAGTTTGTGTTAACTGTTCCATCAGTACATCATGCGAGGTCATTGCATGAAAGAATGCTTGAGATTTTGATGCTACTTGTTCTGCAATTCTGACTTCCACAATGTCCAAATAATGTGTGAGCTGCATAAAAAGTCATTTTGTACAAAAAAAAACCATTATCATAAAACTTATTATAAAATAAATGAGCTATTTCATACTTTTTCTTGCATTTGCTTGACATTTGAGACAATATGTTTTCCATCACCAAGAAGTCCATCTTTTGAGAAACCAAAAACATCGTTGAAATTTTCTTTTTTAGAAAGGTCCAAATGGGGATTCAGAAAAATTTTGGGTATATTACTTAAATCGAATTGTGAAGGATCTGTAAACAATTAAATGTATCAATAAATTATAAAATTTTTATTAAATTATACTAAATTAAATAGTTATATATAAAATATATTTTACCTATTGGCCCATTAGTAGCACTAAATGATTTAACTTTTCTAAGATTAGGGAAATTTTGTAGCAATTCATGCGGCGAGACTGGGGGAAGATTTGTATTAAGGTTCAAGCGTGTATGTTTACGATACCTCTGTAAGATAAAATGAATTATAAAAAATTGTCATATTAATTTCACTCGAGGGACTCGTAACTGCAATAATAAAATCTTACCCGTGCAATCTTCTTCAAGTAAGATTCCAGATGATGTACTGTGATCTCAGGCAAATATGGGCACTTAGGAATCTCCACCTTCTCAATAAAAGAATCTCCCCATGTTTTTGTAAGAAAATTGCTCTGCTTCCCCTTGTTGGGATCATTGAGCACAGCGGGCAGATTTTGAGCAGCTGAATAAACCGACCAAGTGCTACCTGATGCTCCAGTCACCTGACCATTGCTCTTCTTCTGTTGCTGCTGTTGCTGCTGCATAGTTGCGTGCTTCATAGCATGGGCTATGTAATCTTTATCCGAAACTCCTTCCAACGGAAGACTAGAGCAGACTCTGTTGTAACCATAACGACAGACGAAGGAACCACCCTCTTGGCTGCAGTGCTCTTCACGCAAATGCCTAGAAGCATTTCAACATCAACATATACATATGCACTAACTAGTCTTGCTCTGAATACTAAAATATATGCACTGTTTAGAGGTTAAGTCAAAACGAAGCAGAGAGCATGAATAAGCCAATATTAGATATCCCCGAGTGCAAGCAGACGTGCAGATGCATAAGAAACCAATTCAATACAGGAAGGGTAAGAAAAAAAAGCGAAACAATTATACGATAGGTGACAATACGAGCCGCGACAGAAGGTAAGTCATAAAACAAAAGGTACGTGTGTGTGTGTGTGTGTGTGAGTGTCACAAGGAGGGGCCGATCGCCAGTTGACGCAACCTAAAGTAAAAACTGCGAAAGCTGCGTGCATAAGTGTATAAGAGGCGTTGAAGAAAGCACAATGTTTCTTCGGTATATAAACACCTTATGAATTCTTGAATATGCTTGAACGTGAGGTTAGCGCAGTGCTCGCAGGGCAATATTATCGTGGCGACCGCTTCTGGCGCGAAGATCCTTGCCATTTTACGTTAATCCAGCTGTTTTCGCGAACGCGTCTACAGCTCAGCGTGCGCTCGCGCTTTCTTTCCTCGGCTCTCTCAACTTTTCGCTATTCCATATACAGCATATCACTATATACACACATATATACGGATACGAAAGAACTGCTCTCTTTTCTCGCCGAGAAGACGTCCACCACTCGGGTAAATATAACTCCGCCGCGATATCGGTGGGTCGCGCATATCACACCAGGTGTTGAGAAAGAGATACGTAAAAAAAATACACACACGGACACTGCAGGCGCGCGCGCGACGCCTGCAAGCGCCGAGTCGTCGTCGCCGTCGCCGCCACTGTCGGCTGTGCCGACGTCTCGTTCTCTTTCAACTTTCAAGTCCACCTGACCACCGCGCTGACCGCGCGCACTCCACTATACACACACACTCGCTATACTGCTAGCAGTGCTAGCGCGGCTCGCGAGACTCGAGACGTGTATTATAGGTACCTATAACACAGTATACATGTGACGTCGACTGCTCTCTCGAAGCCGCCGCCGCCGCCGCCGCCACCACGCCACTTTGACGATATATATATTATATGTGCGATAGGTATTATAACATACCTGCAGCCTGCAGCATATCTATAGGCAGGCAGGTACAGGGATATGCACACATATAGATGTCTGTACATTGTATATATGTGTTACGCGGGTAAGTGAGTTTTACTATTAAACGCATCGGTAGCTTTTCATTCTGCGATATAGTTCATTGTTCGTTTTGTTTCCGGTTATTGTTACTCTTGTGTGACCGATGTGCTTGTAACGTTGTTCGATAACTGTATTCTTTTTACGTAAACTCGCTGTTTGTAAAAACAAACATGATTTAATTATAAAGGTTTTTTAATAAGAATTCCGGTTATGAAGATTCTAAGCTTTGATTATCGAGACTCGTGCTGAAAAACTACTTTTACTTATAAATTTACATTCTTGATACCTAATAAGCTATATATAATTGAATGATTCGTTTTAAAACAGCGCATTAAATTTAACATTAGAAACTTTATGTTTAAGTTACATTTCGTATTTATGCACAACTGAAAACATACCGGTACGAGAGTAGCTAATTCTAGTAGGTAATCGTAAAAAGATTACACAATGGCATTTCAAACCTCCTTAACACTGCATATATTCGTTTCTATTTTTGACCAAAGTCGTTAAAAGAAAGGAAATAAGTGCTTATCGCGGGTTCTCTTTACCTGTCATTCCTTTTCGAATAGTGTAAAGTATACCTATAATATACTATTACGAGTCGATTCAGAAGCGAAATTATCCATTTCAATACTTTATTCCAGTAACTATTTATTTTTTAATTTATAAAACGTTTTCATTAAAATATTAATTAATTTTTACTGCCAGAGTTTTATAGCATAAGCATCTTTATGAAGAAAAGCCAAATAATAATCCAAAAATTGTAACTGCTTTGATGCGTAACTTTAAACAATACTTTTCCACATAAATTAAGGCAAAAACGTAGAAAAGTAAAGATTATTAAATGTCTCTTCAAATTTAAAAGTACTATTCGATAACATTTAAATGGCTCTGCGTATTGTAACGTCACACCAAGGCTTCCTCGACCTACTTAAAGTTTCAATTAAAAGTATTATTAAACGCCTTTATCTTTATCGTAAAGAACTATTATGCGAATTAAAAGCAGCAATTTTTTCAAATTTCATTCCAGCGCATAAGTATATGAGCATATAATATTTTGAAAAGCCAGATAGTTTTTGAAGTTTGACCAAAATATATTTACTTCTCAAAAAACATACATAAAGACCAACAAAACTTGCAGTTATATAATACACACATCTAATCAGTTAAATCTATTATTTTAGCCTAATAGATAAGAAAATATTTACACATACACGCAATACAAATGAAGAAATGAAAAGTTATATTGTGCATTTTATTTTAGTTGTTTGTTGTTGTGTATTAAATTGTGCCGGGATACTCAATAAAAATACAAAATTCAATGCTTATATTTTTATGTGTTTATTATTAAATTGGTCGAATTAGAAAATGTTGTATAAAAATATAAATTTGTTTACAAATGTGGTAAATATAATCAAATATGAAACATAAAAATGTTTGTAAACATCCATAAAAAAACTATTTAATTCAAATAGTAGAGTAAAATTTCATGTATGAAAAGAAAAAAAAATGTAAAAAAGATAACAAATATTATAGATTAGATAAATTTAGATAAAGGCTAAAATATATCGTGAAGTTATCGTATTAAAGTAAGCCAGATAGTTTTTACCTTATAGAAAATTTAGGCTATGAAATAATGCATGAAAACCTAAAAATTGTAAATCGTTATAAAAAAATCAGATTCATGGTTTCCTGACTTCATTTTTCTAAAGAGATCAATTACATTTTCTTCAGAAAAAAGATTCAATGTAAAACAATAGCAGAACAATTTATAAGCATGATCTTCATTTCATAAAGAAAAAAAGTGAAAATTTGGCATTCTACTTGAATCTAAAATTATTCAGCTCAGAGAGATTGAAAATTTTTCCGTGTACAATTTTCTTTTCAGTTAAATCAAGATGGACCCTTAAACACTTGCTATTCAGTTTATACTTATTTAGTAGTATATCTCAAATCCTTTAGGTATCCAATCAATGATGAAGATATATTGATTTATGGCGTAGACGTCAGGAAACTACAAAATCATGGTTAATAGATTCTCTAAAATTTTCTACACGAAAAAAAGTATAGTATTTTTGTGTGAATTTCTCGCCATTATCTTTCTTCCTTGTCTTGATCCATAATGTTATTAGTTATTTGGCGCGATCGCGAGGTACTACGCTGCTTGTGGATGTAGTCGTAGACGTTGGGCAAGTGTCTTATGACACATGCAGACACTCCCGACCGGTACAAGTTCATATTGCTCGCTTCGTACCTGCATGGAAAATAAAAATTACCTTACAGCTTCAAAATTTATATACTCTTTGATTTATAAAATTAAAACGACAAAAGACAAAATATACGTTTATTTCATGAAAAATAAGTAACTATTTGTCATTTTCAAATAAGATTCACGAATTTGAAAACTTGATACACTTGTTTAACATCTCCATGAACCGCAAAGTGAAAGCTAACTTTAAGTTTTGTAATCTGTTAGTCGCACTGTTCTTGGTGTAACTGTTACAGGTGTGAAGATTTTTTACAAAAATTCATTGTCGTGATCTTACTTTTGCTGGTAGAGTCTATTTGAGTCCACCTACTAATCGCGAATTCATTTACTTACATAAGTATTCCAGTTTGTGTAAAACTAAATCATTCTGTGCTTTAGAAGTGCATGAAACTTTATTACCTGTTTCTTTTTGAGTATGCGTAAAGCAATTATATTACAATAATAAGTAAAGCCATTAGAATTTTAATGTCCGCATAAAGGAGAAGTGCATTGATTATAACTATATTACCACTCGTTCGTCTTTTCGTCGTAGCACTCAACGTAGTAAACGGTGCTGACGTCGTTGAATCCACCGATGACGAATATCATGTCGTCAATGATCTCGATAGCGTAGTTACTTCGCGGATTGTACATGTCGGGTATTCGGCTCCAGCTGTTTGTAGCTGGGCTGTACTTCTCCCCGCAGCAGAGTCTTGATATACCATTGAATCCTCCTTGATTGTAACGTATTAATCTTTAATCTCATTATATATATTATTGTATGTCCAAGATATAAGTATGTACGTAAGAATTCATTCGTCGATGGAAACAAGTATTTTTCCATCGATGAATGAATTATTATCGTTAATTATTATATTTTATGTTTTATGTTAGTGTGGCAGAGGCTAGGAGTGAGGACTCGCGTCTGGACTCGAGAATCTTTACCTAGGATAACGTGACAAATAAATAAATTTAGGACTATATATATGTAATCCCCGATTTTGCTCATTGCTCAAATTCTTATTTAATTTTTTATACATTATCGTGTACAGTAATGGAGTGGCGGCCTACTTGCTTATGATCTCGTTCAGCACTAAATTTATGGACCAATAGTCGTCCCATTATATGTTCTAACATTATCTACTAATAATGAGATTATGTTTACAATACTACATATGCCCTAAGGGCTGATTCATCGATCCATAACATACAGATTATAGAAATTCGTCTATCGAAACGATAAGGTATTACGCGAGATGAGATATAGTCGTATTTGAGTTATGCGGTCATGTCCGAAAGTAATAAATGTCAGTCGAACTATTTTACTAGTTTGTTGACTTTAAAAAATAGAGCAGGTAGTTCGAAGTGTATACGATTTTAAGAGAAAACGAGAATTCAGGGCCGATATGAAAGCGATAGAAGAATTCAAGACGGGATATTACAGTACTAAAGAAATATTTACTTGATTTTAGAAATCCATATTTAAATTAAATAAATATTTCTTTAGTACTAGGTATTTTTTTCCATTGTATCAATTAACGAACAGATCAAGCAATAAATATCCAAAGTTAGTGAATGATGTAAATGGTACCTATTGCGTAAACGTATCCGTGATAAGCAATGCAGCAGAGTCCGCTTCGTCGGGATCGCATGGGTGCAATCATGGTCCACTGGTTCGTCTGCGGATCATAATACTCTGCCGTGCTTATGAACTCCCGACCGTTTACTCCTCCCATTATGTAAATTTTACCTTGTATTAGAAAAAAAAATCATGCACTATTTATATTTATATTATAATTTTAAATTTTAAATTTCCCACCCTACGTTTTACCGACAGAGAAGCAATTGATTCGTATTAATTAAAAAAATACTTTGAATTATACAAATCCCGAATACAGGTACACTGTGTTTATGTATCATCTATCATCTGGTACCTTCAAAAATTCTTGTTTCAAAATGAGCGAATTATTTCGGAACAAGAATTTTTGGAGGTGTCATTAATAAATTCTGTTTTAGAAATATCCTTTTAAAATATTCTCATTTGTATTTAAAAAAATAAATTGCCCCTAATAAAAATTTTCGTCCCTGGTAGAAACATTAATCAATTCTCTAGTTAAAAAGACACGCTAACAACATTATCACGTTGTTAAAGATAAAAATTAATTTTTTCATAAAAACATTATATTCTATTGGCAACAACTGAAAATATGCCCATAATCTTAGATACTTTTAACAAGATATTAAGATTTATTTCGGCTGAAAATGCTTCCATTTAAACCGTAAATGGTTAATTTTCTACCAGGGATTCAAACAATGATTTAATTACCATTGAGTGTTGTAGCAGAAGCATCAGATCTATGAGCATGCATAGGTGCAATGAGGGACCATTGATTCCGACGATAATCGTAGCGCTCGACAGTGCTCAGCCGATGATAGCCGTCGAAGCCGCCCATCGCGTACACAATGTCGTCCAGCAAGGCTACGCTCACGTAAGACCTTTTGTTCGTTTCACCAAGAGCAGGTTAATTGAAACTTTTTAACTGATGCTCGAAAAGTGAACGAGATTGCCAAATCGTGAAAACGAAATTGACGGTATACGAGATTTCATGATTATTGATATTTACAGTAAAGCTGTTGATTTATATAGATTTGATTTTAATTTTAAACTATCACGTCCCGTCATCTTCTGCTATGAAAAGTAAATTTAATGATTCACGCGATTCTACCTTCTCGAATTCATCGGTGCTATTTCCCGCCAAGTTTTCGTTACAGCGTTGAAGCATCGACAGCTATTGAAGTAATTGCTGCCGTCGAAGCCACCGACTATATAGATGTTGTGCCCAACGACTACTGTGCCATGGTAAGCCCTCGGTCCAGCTGGGTCGAGTTCTTTAACCTTGTCAAATGGCAATGTTAAAAATTCAATATAAAAGTTTGTAAAATAAATGATAGAATGAGGATTGGTAAGACATAGGTATACCTCTTAATTCAAATTAGCTATAGAAGAGGGGAGTTCTTATTTTGACAAGTGAAAGATAATTTTTTTATTGTATAGAATTTTTAAAAATGTGATAAATTTAAGAATTATGGGTTTTTCGTCAAAGCCGTTATAAGTTTCTTACTCGAAAAATATGCATTACTCAAAGATATAAGTAGTTCTCGAAAAGCAGCCATTTTCGGGGTCGTCAATTTTTTGTCGAGACACACCTTCTGTATTTGATTTTTATATTTGGAATCTTTTGTAAAACGTTTACATATAAAGTTACAGCGTCGAACATTGAGAGGTCAAAATGGACATAGCTGCGCTAGAAGAATAATTCTTATCAAAAAAGTGTATCACGAAGCTTATGATCCATCCACACTATTTTTTCCATATACTGTATCAGAAAAATCAAGTACGGAAGGTGTGACTCGACCAAAAATGATCCATTTTTTTATCCCGAAAATGGCTGCTTTTTAGCTCCCTAAATTTGAAAATGTCAATACTCGTCAATGTAATATAAAACTATGCACATAAGGAATTCATATTTTCACATATTTTTTATTGAAATTTCAGTTTAAAATATGTGCATATGCACAGTTTTCTATTACGCGGACGAATTTTCACATTCTCAAATTTGGATTGCAATGGCTCATACATTGCATGCAATAATAGACACGAACAGAAATTAATTTCATCACGGTCAAATATTAATGGTTGTGTATATCCCGCTGACATGTAACGCAATTATTGTACGTCTTTATGTACAAGAGTATAGTCGATAATAAACCTCGGCCGACCTTGACCCAACGATCGGCCCTCGTGTCGTACGTCTCGATCATGCTCGTGGCCACGTTGCCGCACCAACCCCCGATGGCAAACAGAATTTCATGGGGCACACGAGGTCTAGCGATTCTTGGCGTCGGTCCTCCGCCATCCTTGTGAGTGATCATTTCCAGGTCATAGAGGAACTTGAGTGTCTCGATGATGATCGGTCGGCAAGCCTCGTTACCAACGACGTACTCGTGGTCCTTGACGTTCTCCAGGAAAAATTGGGTGTCCAGAAGACCGAGACGGATGTTGCTCATCAGCTTAGTTATGTGGTGCTTGCGCGCGTCTGGATCATGATTGATCCATCGTAGCACCAACTCCCAGACGGTTTCCTCGTTCTTCACATTAAGCTCGTCCTCGCCGATCAACACTGCCAGTTCTTCGATCGGTAGTTTCAGTATCTCGCTGTTTCTCTGCGCAACCTGAAGAAAGTTCAAACTTGGATAATCATGAATTCATGGCGGTATATTATATATACCGGCACCTCACTTTCTCACTTTGTGAAATGATTTAACTTATGCTAGTAATTTAACAATTAACGTAAATAGAATGACGGTTGATATGTAAATCGCGTTTCGAACGAAGATGTATGAAAAATGGCATTTATTTAAAAATTCATTGCATAAAATAGGGATACATAATATCGATCGTAAGTTCATATTTAAAATAGGACTTAGCATCATCTGTGGTAAAAGAGAGCATAGAGCAATATCGATTATTAAAATTTTGTTTTAATCTTCGAATAGCGGCTTGTAACTTTTTAATCTCAAATGCGATGAAAATATATTTATTTATCAGAAAACATTTACAATGTAAATACTATAAAGGTAAGCATTAATACCTGCACATAGTCTGGTTTACAAAAAACTTTAAAAACTAAAGAAGAACTAAGGCTATATTGGAGTAAATATTTTTAAATAAGATTTGGCTTTTATTACTAGTTTTAAGGAATATATTTCTTTTTGTTCGGGAGTTTTGCTACTAAATTTAATATTATAAATTGAAAACCAATTTTTGCTGTGTAAAATAATTATTTTCAATTGAATGAATTTTAATAAGTACATCACGAAGAAAAAATTTTCTGTATGCATTACATAAATATGGATAGTTATTTTTAAAATATTTCATATAAAAATAAATTTGTATAATTTCATTATAATTTCAGGTGTAGTGCAAATATCCTTTTAAATAAGAATATCTGGAGTAGCAGGATAATAAATATAAAACTTCGTATTAGTAAAATATGTACGCAAGTTGAACCGTTAATAAAGTAAACATATTTTCATTGACCGAAGGCATTGAAATTTACGTAATCTTAATCATTTGCATGAATTATTCAATCGAGTGAAATATCATAAATGTATGCATACATAAACTTATTTCTGAAAGTACAGTATCTCGGTTGAAAATATTTCTACACACATGAATTTTTTTAAATTGAAAAATTATAACATGATTGATATTTAACACATTTCATTTAATCAGTGTTGTATCACTTAAAACAAATCTAAATTATTAGACGGGCGCATTACTTTCAACTGCAGATACCGTTCACCTAGAATGTACTGCCCATACCGACATATAGTAGAGTACTACTTTACCGCGTGCAATCTTTAGAATGTCAAGGAGCTCGGTAATAATTATTTTTTGTAAATCATTGATTAAGCTTGCAAAATTAACAAGTACTTAAAAAATAATAAATACAAAATAATACTTTCTGTGTTGGTGTACTGTTTAATTACAATCACTTAATGACTACCGCGTCATGAAAGCAAGAAAATTAAACTTAGTAAAATCGAAAACAAAGTGAAAATGAAGAAAATTTATAATGTTGAAAAAATATCGAAAACGAGAAAACAAATTTCGAAAACGTTTTAAAAAATAGTCTTTGGTTTCTACTCACCTGTTCGGAGGATGAATAGAGATTGCAACTCTACTGAATGAATAAAATTTAATTAAATAATATGAGCTAGTTTAAAATTATATTTGTACGGCGTGTACATGTCAATAATTTAATTTATATATTTAATTTATAAAATAAACTAATGTTAATCACTTTTGTACCATTTATTATGCGCTATTTTGACTATATAATTTGTTTGTATATAAAGGGCTAATTTAAACCCATTTAATATTAAATAAATAAATAAATCAAAATAAGTACCTTTATTCATCGTTCATTATAAAGTATCACATTTATTTTTTTAACATTTTTTTTATTTATCGATTAAAGGATAAAAATAGTATTAATTTTACATACAGTGTTCTTACTGTACTATATTTGAATTTGTTTTTAAGGAGGTTCCTGTGGTTAACGATATAACAAGTGGATTTTATTCATATTCATAATACAAGTACATATTGACTTATATAAACTGTGGTTTAATTTTTGAGGTTCGACCAGCCTATGAAACGAGAAATAAATAGACATTCTTTTAGAGATTTAACGCGAAGTCTTATGGAAATTGACATAATTTTGAACTTTAATCAATGACCATAATGAATTAACAAGTCCTTTTCAGAAAAATTTATAACAATGAAGAAACAACATTTGAGAAATATTATGAACCCAGAAAAACAGTCGATTCAGCCCCTTTGAGAATTATTAAAATTATTTTAATCTTTTATAATATAGTTTTCATTTATTCTTGTAATATAATTTTAATTATTGTATTACTTTTTTTTGTTAAATGGTGCAATAAAAAAATGTAAATAATTATGCAACATTTTTCTTCGAAAATTACGGAGAAAACATTCTACTTCACAAGCTTCAAACATGATCCGGTATGGTCTAGTGGCTAGGATACCTGGCTCTCACCCAGGAGGCTCGGGTTCGATTCCCGGTACCGGAATTTTTTTGCAATTTTTTGGTTTAATTCTTTTTTTTACAACTGTACAATATTTATTTGGTGTATTTTTTATCATACTCAGTTTGCTACAAAATAAATGATTTTTTTTATTATACGCTGATTATTTTAAAGCATTATTACGGAATTTCAATTCCAATAGCAGAAAATGATTATAAAAACACTTTAAAAATATTTTATCAAAAGATCAAATATTTCTGCAATTATTGCAAATATATTTTTAAAATATTTTTTAAAAAGTCATATGTAAACAAAATTTGCATATAACATTTTAGAGAAAATTTTCATATTCTATATTCGTGACAAGATTTATTCAAGATTTTAAAAATATTTCGAAATATTTGAAGATATTTTAAAATATTATAAATATATTTTATTGTTTTATCAAATTATTGAATATGAAAAAACATTTTAAGGAGGTTCTATCGGTTTCAGAATTAACAGACATTTTTTCATTTAACTTTGCACATAGGTAGAGTAATGTGCCAAAAATACGTAGTTAAAATTTTAAGTCTATTCATGGGCTAGTTTAGAACATTTCAAGAAACATATTTTTTTAACTTTTAACATAGGGTCTTATGGGAAACAACGAGTTCGACACTCTTAATTTAGGAATTCTCATATTAATAAAAGACAGTTTTTGATAAAACAATTCGTTTGTATAGATAAATGTTTTATGTAATATTTGCAAGCAAATTCAAATCGATAGGTGGACCATGTGAATAATAAGAACAAATTGATACAAGAAATAAAGTGCCACAAACTCTATCAGTCGTAACTTGCATTTTCATGACTGCCATGATTTGACAGACACTTATTTAAACATATAAAAGTACAATAGTACAGTATTACCAAATATTGTAGTAGTAGGATGAGTTTAGTCAGAACGCCGTTCATCTTGTGCTTGACGCACTATGTACCGATAGAACCTCCTTATTAAAAGTTTCTTCAAGTTTATAGAAGTTTTTCTAAAGATTTCAAAATATTTTAAAATATTTAAAAAATATTTTTTTTCAAGCAAAGATATCAGAAATATTTTATAAATATTTTGATGAAAGATAAAATATTTCTGTATTTGTATCCATAATCCTCGTTCATCTTGCATTGTGTGAAAATATATAATATAATTTTAAATAAATTATTTAACATAAATGTTTCTAAATAGTTTTAAAATATTTTTAAATAATATTTTATTGAAGTCAGCCAATAATGTTGCAATTATGTTTCATATTGATTGTAGAAATGTTTTAAAGTATATAAATTTTAAAAGGTTTAGCTTTGTTAGGGAATAAAAAGTATATGAAACTTTAAATACATCCAGTAAATATTTGGTTTTTGAAAATGAGAGCTTATGTCATAATAGTAAAACATTAGTCCTATCCTATTTACCATACTATGCAATTGTAGTTTATTATTATGTATTGGACTATATTAGTCCAATTATCAGTATTAAATAAATATACAAGTAAATAAAAACCAATAACAATAACTGGATGTAGTTATCAATCATTGTTCAATTATTAACTGTAGTTTTTACTTTGATTGAGCATCATAACTTTTCAAGCTTAGAATGCGTGAAAAAGATTTTTTACCGCTCTCTGATTATAATAAACAATTAAATTTAAATTTTATATATACTACCTAGTCGTTCTACAAACTATCACGTAGAAATTTTTTCAAAAATAAATTACAAAAATACCGGCGAAAATAAATGTTTCAATTTCAATTGATAATTAGATAACTCAACGTGCAACAAAACAAAACCATCAGTGCGCTATTTACAGACAATTTTTTACCTTTATAGAATTCATTGACTTAAATTAATGTATGATATTGTATTATAAAGAATTAACTAGTTCAGAAATAAAAAATTCCAATACCGACAGATAGATTCTTACTTATCAATTTGATTTGCTCAAGGATTTTTCCCAAGGATATTAATGGATTTACTAAAAACCTTGCACAAAAATGGTAGAAAAATCATACATCCGAAAATCTAACTTCACAACCAATAAGAGGCGCACCTGAACGAAATTTCGTAGGATGAATTGGCGCGCCTCCTTCTCCAGGCCCTTGCAAAAACGTTCCCTGGCGAATATCATGATGCCTATGCCATTTTCCGGCGATAGATTCATTCTCAGGAAGTCGCAGCAAAGCTCGAGCACACCCAGAATACTCAGATAATCGGCGGTGATGAGCAGTTGGCAAACGTTATCGCGTCTTATATCGAGTGTGCGCAGGTACGCGTATTCCAGTAAGAGGTTCATGATCTTACTGCTAACGTTCGGCAAGAGGAAATCCCTTTTTTCCTTGGAATGTAGCGTCGTTATGAAAAGAGTTCTAGAATAGTATTGTTTTCGAAAATCCTTTGTAAGCAGTGTAAATGTTTTGAAAATTATCTTAGACAGTTAATAATGAAATAGTTGACGGTTAATTAAGATTTATAAGTAGTCATTAAAAGGGTCCAAATATTTTAATTATAACTTAATAAACCTTAATAAACGATACTTCCAAAACTACGGAATACTCGCAAACATACGCCACCCGTATGTATTCAGTATAGAAATGAATAAAAGTACTTTCATTTTTAGATTGAGCGTGAGTTTCGAACCTGAAATACGAGCTACAAGCTGAAAGAATAGCACGATGTATCGGAAAGACTCCACCATCTTCGAGCCTCAGCACAGCATCGCACAGCAAATTATTTTGCCTGAGATCGTAGAGCGACTGCATTGCCTGAGTGCTCATGCAGCGTCTGCTGATCTGGTCGGCTATAAAACGCTGTTTGGTCGCCGAATACTTATCCGTATCGCACATGTCCTCGACACTGTTTGAATTGTTCAAACCATTGTTGTTCTCATCGACCTCCATTATTGCTAGCTCTGTTCTTAAGGATTTTTTTGGTCAAGTGTTTCGTGAGTAAGTGAGCCCTTGGACTAATTTCTCTTACGGTTTCAAGAGACGACGTTAATTGTAGTTAAGTGTATCATGGTTCGTTTGCTCTTCGAAATTTTCTGCTACTGAAAGGGTTTCATCTTAATGTTACAATACGCACGCGAGTATTAAAATATCAATTTCTAACCTTTTTGGAAAGTGTTAAGTGAGGTTAACGGCGGTTGTTTATCTTGTAGACAGTAATTTTGGTTAGCGGCGATGTTTCTTTCTTCTGGTCAAATGATCGATATGGCGTGAATGCGTTTACGGACGGTTTGATTTAGATGTTAATGAACCGGTGTTGGGGCGTAAGATTTTTTTCCTAAACGCGAATTAGCGCCGTCTCCGTGGCAGTGACATAGATCTTACATGTCCGCCGTACAGTTAAGGACTGGCCATATTGCAGTTGCAAAAACGCATCGGACATTCGGAATTCGACTTATCGAGCCGGCCTGTTAGTTCTTTAGAAGTGTATACTAGAAATTTTTTTTTACGCCGGGACTTGTTGAACCAAAGAAAAATCACTGGCAACATATCGACATGTCATTAGACTATATGTTGTACGTACATGCTATACAACCCATCGATCGATCACTCACTTCATTTGTTGGGATCTGCTCGAAAGAGGCTTTCATTAGCTTAATTATATAGAATGTGCTCATGAAAAATAACATGCTACAAACTTTAGAATAATAATAAAAAACTATATTTTATAATAACATATATATAAAGAATATACAAACACAAATGTTCGAGGTTTGCACTGTTGAGACGCAATAAAAATTACTTTTTATCGATTTCCGTTTTGATTTTTATCGCTATATTGTCAGGGGAAATCAAAGACAAGTAGACAACAGAAATGTCTTTGCATTCCAAAAATGCACACCTCAAACTCATACAAACACAAGTGATACATAGCAAGTATAAAAAAAAGTACTCTAATTATTTGGCCCTCTTTTGTTAAATATGTATAATATTAAAGTCAATAATGAATAATCTCATTGGCCCACTCAAAGTATCGCACCTCATCGAAGTGTTGACTAGTGACATTCGCCTGTACCGCTGAACCATCATTGGTAACGGTTACATGTTGGGGCATCAATACAAGACTCGCATTGGCTAGTTGATTCAGATAGCCACCAGTGGCATTACCTAATGCCCGTAACGAGTGACAGCTTGACTCGCCATAACGATCAAGCGCGTTCCAAGAGCTGGAGCGCATTTGAAAAACTTCGGCTTGTGCCTCTTTGACCGGCACAGTTTTCCCAACCGGCGCAACGGCAGTCTCTTTCTGTGGCTGCTCATTTCCGAGTAGCCTCATTGTCCACGTGACCACGGCAAAAGTGGCCGCGTTCGTCGGGAATGCACGAATTATCGTAGAATTGAGGCCTCTGAACAAGCAAGAGTAGCCCTCCGACTTAACAGATTTGCGAAAACAATCCAATGCACCCGAGTACTTGGCTTCGCCGTCAGCTTGAAGTCGCGATTTCACTACATCGAGGGGATAGGAGATAACCCAGGAGGCGGTACCAGCGAGTCCACCCGCTAGTAACATGTGCCACGTTGAGATGGGCTGTTCCGATCTCGTGAGGGCTTCGTAGGTGACGAAGTAAACACCGTAGCTGGGAGCTTCCCGGAGTAACGTGATGCCCAGGCCGCTGAAGACTCCGCGCAGGCCTTCAGTTTTGTGGATCTGGCGCAGACACTGAACGGGTCCGGAGTAACGTTTCGGTTGGCCACTTTGGGAGTCTTGAAGTTGAAGACGTGTTTTGGCGAGTTCGATGGGACTGCAAACGGGCGCTTGAGCTATGCCTGCTGAAGCACCAGCGAGGAAGTGACCACTTAATTGATGGTCATTGTTGGGCAAGATGCCGTCGTTAAGGAACTTTTGGGTCTGACCGTAGACACCAAAGACTATGGCATTGACCATCGCTACACCTGCCATCGGCGACGACATACCTCGGTAGAGTCCAGCTACCTATGAAATAAAGAACTGAGTTCAAAACAATTTTCATGTATTTTTTAATAAATATGAATAGGATCTAACGTATCTTTAAGCATTTGCAATTGTTCTGACAGGTATTGAATCTATTTGATAAATCCAAATGGTTTCTATATACGGCACGTTGAAAAACATACATCTGCATAAACACGCAAAACTGATAACTATATTTAAAATAGCTATCAGTTGTGTTTGAATTGATACATGTTCTTAAAACATTTTTTCGAAACGCATTCAAATACAAGGATTGCACAAACCAACTCACCGAGTCTCGTGCAAGCAGTGTTCGAAAACAATGCCATGTTCCCTTATACTTCGGATTCCGGTAGTCTTGCGTCTGAATGTGAACCTTGATGGTATCAAAAGGATATCCAACCACAATACCTGCGCAGCCTGCAAAAGGAAAGCGGAAATAATGAGACGAAAATCCATGACCTTGCAGAAGAGCAGATTAACATGACGTAGTTGCACAAAATCACGAGAGCAGATAATGTGACGCAGACCTAGGGCCTATGGTACACGAGCGTCATGTCGCAGATAGCAGGCTCTTGTGCAGATTACATTCAACTGATATCGCGTCTAGAGATTGTATACATTTATATATTCCAAGTATAAATATATACATATATTTATCTCTATATGTATGTATATAAGCCCCATTCAAAATACATACAGATGCGCACCAATGCACATGGTCACGCATACAACGAGAGTTTTTAAAAAGCAAATTGTCATAAACTTTGAGCATACCTCCGAGGCAACCAGCCAAGAAGTCGAGAGCCATATCGTGCCAACAGCTGCAGCAGTTTGGTACCTCAGTGGCTGCAGTAGATCCAGGGAGACGAGCGCTTCGGTTCGTCGATCAACTGCTCCGAGAACTGCGCTGATTTTGCTCGTCAGCACGGGATCCATGTAAAATAGAAGCCAGCTTACCGTTTACGATCGTTCGATCTTTCGATGAGAACGCACTGTGGTTTGCCCGGAAATTACGGTCTCTTCTCGAAGGATGTTTTGTTGGAAATACTTTAAAAAATTAAGAAGAATATTATGGTAGACAGTTTAAATCTGCTGGTATAGCATAAAGTCAAATCGGAAAAACGTTTTCTCTTAACTTTTGGTAAACTATATTTTATAATAAAACAATACATCTGTCGAACATTAAACAGCAATCAAGTATTTACTTTACCAAACGTTAAGTGAACGATTGCTTTTTTGAAAAATAAGATCAAATTTCCGTACTCACCAATTATAATCTTGACACCTACATTTCCATATAGGAAAAGAAAAGAAAATTCACTGTTTGTCACACATCAACGCAAAGATATTGGCCACCAACTATCCGTCAACCACACAATTGAATACGTTCGCAATGCATTTGATTCGGTAACTCGGAAACGATCAATTTTTCCGCCGCGAAACGGCGAATCCCGAGTGCAGATCGCGAATCTTCGAGTCTGAACGAAACTACGTACTTGTTGCTGGAGCAAAGATCATCTTCTGTTATCTGGTGTCGGAGCGTTAACGCGCGTTCTCGTCGATACGAGAGAAATCACAGTAACTCGAAGGCAGAGGAGGCATTTCAGTTCTATGTTGTTCCAATGTGGGAGAGAGAGGGAGATTGTTGCTATAATAATTTTCGAACGTATTTGTGATGATGCATGCGTGTGTGTGTGTGTGTGTGTGTAGGCGCATTACCGTGACCTAGTGTTTGGGTGGGGATGGGAGCGCGGGTCAAACGCTATACCGAAGGCGATGATAAGAGTTGTAACGGCGAGTTTCGTTCAAGAAATGATTCTCTTCTGTCTTCTCTATCTCATCTCTACGGAATGAATGGAAAAAAGTGAAGAAGCGCTCTCGGACGCAATATTTTCCGTCCGCTCGTGCTTCATCCGGCCTGATATTAAGTTCTTTTTCCAAGTTCAATATAGGAAAGATACTGATTATGTGATACCAAAGTGTGGCTGGTACTTTGAGAAATTTTATGGAATCTTAACTTTTCAAGTTCTCTTATTTTTTTTTTTAATTTTGGAAATGTGTAGATTTTTTTTTTTGCAAAAAATAATTCTCCAATGTTTTAGACATATTAATCTATTCCCGGAACACACATATTAGATCCTTTTTAATATTCAAAATAATTCAAATTAAAGAAAGTTTGGACCAAATTTAATAAAATTTTTAGCAGCAAAGAAAAACATCTTTACTAATATCTTATTAAAGATTTGAATAATATTTTATTAATCTCAGTATCCATCGATGATTTTCAACATGTGTTACAACATAAAAAGTTTTCTTTTAATTTAACTATGATGCATTAATATCGATACTGATTGTCGCTATAAAAAATATTGCTATCAGTTTTAGCAATAATTTCTTCGACCTTTAATACTTTTAAAATATGTAGTTGTTTTTCAGCAATAGTTTATTTAAAAAATTTGCTGAGCTTAACTAACAGATGCGTTAGTTTGATATAGAAGCAAATTTGATGAGTCTAGCCACAACTTTTGTTGCGGTAATTTTATCACACTTTTATCTGTTGTAGTAGAAAGTATACAAATACAAATGTGAATCAATTTATCTATCTCTTACATATTTAGTCATAAGAAGTTCCAATTATCTCTTTCGATTTCTCTTGTATTTTTATTTAATAATCGGTAAAATATAAGTACTAACTGTCATTTACTTTATTTACGATGAAACTTTTATCCGGCAGGAAAATTATTGATTGGAATGAATTAACATGTGAAATTTATTTTTTAAGATATTATTAAAGATGTTTTTTCTTTACTGATAAAAATCTTAGTGAAAATTATAATTAAAGTTATCTGTAAGAAATACGATGATGTATGATATGACGAATGATATATTTTTATAATGAATGTTGGGCAAATATTTATTGTATTTGCATTTCGTAAAATATTGTTATAAAAGATTTCTTGTTTTATAAAAAAAAATTATAAGTAAATATATTTTTTTGTAAATTAAAGGTACTATACATAATTAGTAGGTAAAATTAAATCAAAGGACTATTTTTTTTTACGTGAATAATGTTTAGTTGAATGTTTATGAATCGATATGTATAGTGAGGTGAAATGTTTAATAAAAATTGTAAGTGACAATATATGTATTCATTGATTTGTAAAACATATTATTTATAAAAACATTTGTGGGGTTTCTATTGATAATTTTATTCTCTGTTTTAGAATCATCAAATATAACCTGCATATTTACATACCTATACTCGTTGAAAAAAATAAATTTTTTAATGATTTTTTGCATTAATAATAACAAGGGAGTTATTTTTGGTAAAACTGAAAAATTAAAATTAAAATTAGAAAATAAAAATTAAGTAATTCTGTTCGTTGTTAGGTAACCAATTATTTCACATCAATGATTAAGAAATATTGTCTGTATAATTCAATTTGTGCGGAGGAGAACAACTGCAACAAGAAACCCTGATTCATCCGTGTAAAAACTGCACTCGTAAAAGTTGATTGCGTTTTAAGTTTCTTCTACAGCTTCAATGCAATCAATCTTCTCCTCAAATTCCTTCTCGCATTCTTCTAATAAAAATTCGCCAACGTGACGTTTAAACTATCCTGCTACAGGCGTGAGTTAAAATACGATAAAAAGGATTACATTAAAGGGAAAATATATAGATTATCGTAATAACATGTATTTTTTTTTTATTTACAAAATATGCTTATAAAATATGCTGTATTTAGTGAATTTAATTTGTATATGTTTAACCCATTAACGACCAAGACCCCGAATTTTCAACAACTTTCTCAAGGCTTTTTTTCAACTAAAAAAAAGGTTTGAAAAAATTTGAAAAAGATCGTATCCTACATATTTTGAGCTGTTCTTTCGAAT
>UELV01094995.1:0-23811 GCA_900490015.1 Megastigmus stigmatizans | reverse complement strand
CAGTAATATTGATTAGACTGTAAGACCAATAGAAAAATCTTTGTCAGTTTATAGGTATATTTTCTCTAAAAATAAGTTTGTTTCTTTTTATAAATCATCGTTAAATGACATCATTTTTAATAAAATCTATTAATTATGTTACCATGAAATATGAAAATATAAATAAATCGTGAAAAAATCATATAAATTAAAAAAAAACGAAATGTAACATACACTTTTGTACAAATTGTACCATAATATAAATACAACTTGCAATATTATAGCATATCTTTAAATTGCGGTATATTAGAAATTAATACGGCAAGTCCTCATAATTTTTTGTGCAGCTATTCCTTTTTAAGTCTCGTATGAAATGCTAGTCTTTTAAAGAATTCTTTCTAAAATTGACTGAAATTATTAAAAATTGTGGCTTTGATACGCGCTAAACATAAACTTCCCATGTCAAAATCTCAAACTTTCAAGTTAAATATTTCAATTATTAATACCGCAACGTTTACGAAACTTTTCAGAAATTAATTAAAACGAATAGAAACTAGTTTGTATATGAGGAGTTTAAAGGAACACTACATAAAACCGATTTGCGGGAAAATTTCTCCTTAATTCAACAAATATTATCCGCCAAGACGTTTTTAAACTGTTTTACCTTTTATAATCAAACATTTGTAAAACTAATAACTTATTATAAGCATAACCAAAGGAATTCTACTATGATTTTGAAGATTCAGTGAAAAAACTTGATAAATTATTAGGAATTATAATATTTTGAGCTGTATTTACCTTTAATTAGAGAAGTCCGTGAAATTGATGTAAAACTTTCATTTTCCCAGTCCTCCAAGTCCGCAGAAATTCTCCCAGAATATCGCCCTTGCCATTATCTTGGACAGATCAGAATTCTTATAAGAAGAAATACATGTACTCAGAGGCAGTCATTGTTTTTGCACTACCTATAAGTTTATCACTCGAATCAATGAGACCTAGTAGCCAGTAGCGATGAGTAACATCTTCTACGCGGAGCAAACACCAATTTGGCCAAATCCATCAACAGCAAAAATGGGTAATCCTCCGATTGGCTCAGTCCTAACATTACGAACTACGTCACTCAACTGCAACCACAACTCCATTTCTCCAAGATTGCCGCGAATCCAACAAGTAATAAAAGTAAATAGAAAGAATGCTCGCGAGACGGCAAGCATCGAACTGGCCGTCTCGCGGAAAATCGACGAAAAATCGCGGCACCCCCGGATGCCCGGATACCCTGAACATCTCTCCCTCTCTCCGAACTCGAACTCGGAACTCGTCAGCCGCAACGGCCCAAAAGTAGGCGGGAGCTCAAGTCCGCTCCGATTGGTCCGCTCGTCCCCATCGCGTTCGTCTCGAAATGGGCCCGAGGCCAATGACGCGAGGCCTATGTCTCGAGCGGCGAACGCACCAATGGCAACTGCTAGCCGGCCATCGTTGGGCCAACGTTAATTAGGGACAATTAGCGGTCGTCTCCGGCAGGCGGCGGAGAAACGGCGATCCGCTCGCTGCAGCCACGGATACTTAGTCTCTCGCGCGTCCGACACGGCCTCGCGATCCCTGCACTCGCCGTTCGCCGACTAGTGTGAAATATCGCGCCCTAGTGTTACAAGCTCGCGACGAGCGAACACCGGTCGAGAACACGGAACCTATAAGCTCTAACCGATCCTTTTGTCTTTCCTACCATGCTGCAGCCGACTCGTGTGCGACCGTGTGCGACCGTCCGTGTGTAAGTGTTTGCGTGAGCGCAGGTGGTTTGTTGGTGCGAAAAAAGGCGAAGATCGCTGCAAGCTGGGGACAGGAGAACGATGCTCGAGCGACGCGCCGCTGCAGCAGCTACCGGACTTTTTTCGCCACCAGCTGATAATTGAGCAATCTATCGAGCCAGAGGGGGAGAGATAAGCGACTCGGACGCCAATTGATCGAGTACAAGGAGGTGGGAGAAGGTAAGCTGCGAGGATTTTACGTGGATTCCTATCGATGAGTGTAGCTATCGATGCGCAGCTTGTTTGTAATCGCTTGCCGGCTTCATTCGTCAGATCACGAGATGTTTAGAAGCTTTTTTAGGGCAGCTAGTATGCCGATGAAACATGCCTTGAGCCTTTTAGCTTCTTCATTTAGAGACCTGGTGCAGGTTAATTATGGGTTGTGGATATTTCGGCAAATTCACCGTAAATACATTTACATCTTGATTATTATTATTATTATTATTTTGTTTCTCATTATACATACCTATATCTTTTCAGAATACCTTGCATACTTCTGCAATAATAACGAGAATTTTTCCATTGTTTTGCAGAAATATAACAATTTAATTAACATTATTTTTAAGTATTATATAAGTAACCAATGAATAATAAATTTAAAACTACATTTTTGTCTTTGATAGAAATTGTCAGAAATTTTTTTAATTATCTTAGTATATAAAGTTTGATAGATAATCTATTTTATAAAAGACATGAGGAAAAAAATATTATTACTCAACATGTCAGTATAATATAAGTGTCTCAGAAATAGGAGATATCAGTCAATTTTTCCAAAAAGAATAGGTATTATAGTACACAGGGAGGAATTAAACACTTGAACAGTCTTTTACCAATGTTTGCCAGCCTTAATATGCATACGGGTTGTGGTCTAGCCTGTAATTTTCCTCCCCGTACAGTACTTATGCTATTTTTCGACATACGCGAGTACCGAAACTAGAGATTTCTCACCCGGGCGTTTCGAAACAAGTAGTACGATGAAAAAATAATAAGTTACGTAGTTGTATTCAGCTTAAATTTAAAAAAAAAAAGAACAATAACTACTTAAAACCAGTAGTACTTAAATCTGATTAGAAGAATAAAAACAAAATCGTTAGGTATACTCAAATCGAACAACATCCTTAGTTTGAGAATTTGACTAGAAATGTGGGGAAAAAAAAGTAAGGAATCGACTGGTGAAATGACAGTTCATAGAATGCAGACGGTGGCATCGAGCACAACGGGCCAGGAAGAGAGTCCGCGGGGCTCGTGTCGCTCAGACCGCGACTGCAGCAAGAACCGCCAGGAGCTACAGCCGATCCCCGACGACAGAGAGGAGCGCGCCTGCACCGACGGAAGCGTACAGCAGCAGCACTGCGACGGCGGAAGCAATGGACAGGGTTTGTCGCTCGCCCTCGAGGATCGTGACCTCTGGACCCGATTTCAGTGCATCACCAATGAGATGATCGTCACTAAGAATGGAAGGTTAGCCTCATCTGTTATGTATATATAATAAATTTATACTTACTGCGAGTGACGAGAATTTTCTTGCCAGCGAACAAAAATCTACTATCTATCTGTTTCGTTAACGAAAGTGCAAACTGCAGCTTAGGTCAAAAATTAAGTTCATAAGTAACCGAAAATTAAATTTCAGTGAAAAGTTTTCGGTCCGAAAACCTATTCGGACCGAAAACTTTTGTTTGTACTAGAGTTTCTTGTTGGAATTTAGTTAGCTATCTGTTTTAATTACATTACATTAAAAAGTATATAATATATAGGATAGGAAAATTCACCTTTCACTAATCATAGTGTAAGGTGAATAATCTGCATACAACAGTGCACTGTACCATCAATGTTTTCTAAAAATGGACACAACTTCAATTCATCTAAACATTAGAGGCATATATAAGAGCAGTAAGCACTTATCAACGTAACATTGAAGGCTGGCGCATTAGGTGAAAAATTACATCCCGATATCGTTTCCATATCGTGTAAGGCATAAACTCGCGGGCAGACACACAAGTTAATTTAGTCGCGCGGTTCATCAAAAGAATGCTCAGCCAAATGCTCGTCGGACACATCAATGGTGCCCCGTACCCTCATTACCCCCATAGGCTCATTCAGACCCGAAAATTACAGCAATAAAATCCATTAATCTTATCCATCGGCAATTGATATTATAGGCTCGTATTAGAGGCGCATGCTAGTTATACCTGAGTTATACCAAAGAAGAAAAAAAGAGAGAGAAAACTGCGCAACAGCGGCAGCAACAGCAGCGGCGGACAGAAGCGGACCTGCGCTGATGTATCTTTTATAGATCGCACGCGGGGAGGAAATAAAAATCCGGGGGCCAATAAAGTTTTACAGCAGGCGGCATCTTGAAATATCTCGCTCTCGCCGATCTGAGCGATCCTCTACCTATACTACCTACTGTATAGTGTATATGCCGAGGCGGCGTGCGCTGCGCCGTCCCCCGGACCTTTTACCCGGACCTTTATGCTTACCTGCAGACGCGCCCGAGGACGCGCCGCTTCTGCTGCTGCCGGTCTTTCTTATCTTTGAAGCCGCGTGTGCACCGCCGCGTTCGGGAAACATAAAAGAAGCACCAGCTAACTATAAGAAGACTGAATACATAAGTTTTTCCAGTACAATCTAGAAAGTTTAGCATTGGTTTTACTTATAGTAGCAATGCTTTCGTTTGTATTTAACAACATAAACATATTTATGTCGAAATGATGACCGATATCATATCAATCGTTCAGCTGATAGAATCGCATAGAAAAAGATGAACGAGAAAAACTCTATCATAAAATGTAACCTAAAAGCAAGAATTAACCGCGATCTTAAATTATATTACTTATGCAGATATAGCCGGGATTAGCAGTTGTGCATTTGCGCGGACAAGAAACTAATTCATAGGGATATTTGAATTTTTCAGAAGGATGTTCCCAGTCGTAAAGGTAGTCGCTCGAGGATTGGAACCAGCTGCCATGTACACTCTGCTCCTTGAATTTGTACAAATAGATCCGCACAGGTGTGACTTTTGAATTTATTTCAAGTGCCAAATTATCAAATCAAATAATGTACCTGTATAGCACATTTATTACCTAAATCTCTCGCGCTTCTATGGCAGATAAAAGACAAAGTTGGACAATTGCTTTTATTTCTGTTCGAATATATGAATGGTCTATTTATATGACGCGACACTGGTAGCTGCTGTTGTGCAATGTTAACACGTTGCAAAATAGTTTCGCGACATTGAAACAGTTTTATTAGCAGCAACGTTATAACTATGAGAATTGTAAAATGGTCAAAAACTATTTTTAGCATCCTGTATTTTATATATATAATGAAATGTAGATTCTATTAATTATCACTCACGTAAAATATTACTGATAAAATCTCGCAATTTAATAAGGATTTTCTTTCTTTTTTTTTTAATTAAATTTATCAAAATAAAATATTTCAAATGAAAATAAGTAAATATCGCTGTGCATAAGAAATCGAATAGACATACTCTTAAGAAAGCTGCAAATAAACGATAATGCACAATCGTCAGGTGGAAATACGTGAACGGCGAGTGGGTACCAGGAGGCAAGGCAGAAGTCGCGCCACCGAACCCGATTTACATTCATCCCGAGAGTCCAAATTTCGGTGCCCACTGGATGAAGGAAGCGGTTTCCTTCGCCAAAGTCAAACTGACGAATAAGTCCAACGGCAATGGACAAATAATGCTGAATTCATTGCACAAGTACGAGCCGCGCGTGCATCTGGTTCGTGTCGGTGCTGAGGAGCAGCGAACGGTAACTTTACATATACAAATAATCTAATTATTTTCTTCCTTCTTCATGCGGCGGACAATTTTTAACGTACAAAATACTCAAACATACCTAGGTTTCTTAAAATATTGTAAAACTATAAAATTGTTTAAATATACATTATGATTTCATAAAATCAAGTTTTAATTGAAATACCATCAACTCTTGTCACACTTGTGAGAAGATAAATTGATTTTTGAGCCTTCTCGACAAATATTTAGTCGCGGAAGTTCTAAGAATCGTGTTATTATAGGAAATAAGGAAAAAGATATACACATACAGAGAGTATATAAGAGTTATAAGTGTTGTATGTAATGAAGCGAAAAAGATGCAAAATAAGAGAAAGTACGTTTTTTCACAGGTTCTCACGTACAGATTTCCCGAAACGCAGTTTATTGCAGTGACGGCATACCAAAACGAGGAGGTGACTAGTCTAAAAATCAAGTACAATCCGTTTGCCAAGGCGTTCTTAGATGCCAAGGAGCGGCCAGCGGACTCCCAGTCCTATCCTCAATGTAAACATATGACATTTTTCTCACTCTACTACTACTATTGCGCGCCTATTCAATTGACTGGTTTTCTTCTTTTCATCGCAAATTCACCATACCTAGTTCTTGCGAATGATTATTTTTACGAAGCGAAAGATCTGTAAATTACGCTAATTTCACCGCAATATCGTTCAGCGAATATTCAAAATTTTAGTTACTCGCAAATCGAACTACCTATAGGTATTTAAAAGATTATAATAATAAAAGCAAGTAAGCGAGAGCTGCACATTGTAAGTAGCGTATAAATGATATTTCAGACACGGGAGCCTGGTTTTTACCACAGCCGGCGATGAATTACGATTACGGCGCGGGCATCGCAGTGGCTCAGAGTCAGGCATCGAGCGGCGCACCGGGCGGTTTGTCTTCCTCGCCCTGCGGTATTTCCTCGAGCGGCCACAAAAGTACCTGCAGACCTGCTCCCTACACGCTCAGGCATAAATACACCCAGGAAGGTATTCTTTATACACTTTCGCTTATAAGTCGTTGCCTCGCGGGCTGCGGCTCATGATTAATTAACTTTGCGGTTCTACTAGAATTAGCATAGACGCATCTCAATGTATAATTGCAGTTTAAAAAGAATATACTTTTTCTTTTCTTTTTATATACATTTGCGAGGAGCTAATGAGGAAAACAATAAAGAGCTTTAAATGAATTATAAAGAATATACTTGTTTGGAATTAATTCTGTCTTTAATGTCCGCGTTAAATTCAAAATTGTATATGTAACATTATCCCGGAAGTTAAGCCGAGATTACCTCCATACTAAAATTCACCACGTTAAAATACTTCAGAACAGCACATGGACCCTTACGGCCCAGTTCCTCTGCTGCACTCGAGCGCCTATGTGAGCAGCTGGTCGACACCGCGAAGTCCCGAACATCAACAGCACCAACAACAGCAACAACAGCAACAACAGCAACAACAGCAACAACAGCAGCAGCAACAACAACAGCAGCAGCTATCGAGTGTGCAAAGCGGTCCGACAACGTTGAACCAGGACTGGCCATCTTCGCCGTCGTCATCGCCCACCTCCTCGCCCTATCAAAGCCTCAACCATCATCGCGTCGTATCCGGCAATTGCGCAATTACCAGCCTATCCTCGAGTCCATCGCTGTACGCGTCGGCCGGTAATCCAGGCCAGGAACACGGCGAGTGCGGTGGCGAACAGCAGCCTACCGCCTGGCTACATCCGACCGTTTCCGACCAGATCCAACAGCATCAGCAGCAACAGTCTTACTTGAATCTCAACCTTCATCTCCATCATCAGATCTCTTACACGGTGAGTCTGCGAATTATTGAGTAAACAGCTGTATCTACAGCTTGTGTCATTCTAGTTTGATTATTTGGATTTTTTATTTTATTAATCGATTTTGCGATACAGAACGGAACAGCGCTGCAGCAGACCATCCATCCCCAAGACTCGCCGCTCGGTCAGTCCCAAGACTACCCCGATTATCACCCGCACCATCATCATCCCCACCACCACCACGAGGCTCAACAGGCTCACCTGCAAATGCAGCAGCAACTTCACCACCACCACCACCATCATCATCCCCATCCTCATCCTCATCCTCATCCGCATTCCGGTGACGCCGAAGCCATTTGCTACGACACGAAAGAAGAGGTCAATCATCATCATCAACTCACAGTTGTCGACTATGACAGTAGAGACGAGGAAGTGCAGGATCCTGGCAGACCGGAACACACGGTATAACGATCAAGCGAACACATGCACACACACACACACGCACACACGCACACACGCACACACGCACACACACAAGGCAATAGCCAAATTGCCTTATTGTTTACTAATTTCTTTATGCAGGTACAGGTCGATCGAAGATTCGTCAGTCCTGTAGGGATTATCGAGCATCATCGACAAGCGCAACCTCCACCAGAGGAGCAAATCGAGGAGCAGCAGCAGCAACAGCCACAGCAAACTTGGACGCCTTTGACTCCACCACCGGCTCCGCAAACTACAGCTATTTGACGATGATTCGGATCATCGTACCTTTGGTTATTCATTACAAAGTTTAAACCAATGAAACCTGACTGTAACTTTGTTACTGATCAAATCTCATAAGCTAAGTGGTATATATAGATATAAGGCTTTTACTATTAAATTTAAAAAAAAAGTATATTTTATTGTATAGTCGGTCGTTTCCTTTCTAATAAGCATTCAATGGGAATGTAGGGAGGAAAACTAGGTAGTCTTATATCAAGTGTCTTCTCTTCGAATAGAAGTACAAAACTAAATAATGTGTGTGAAACATACGTATTTTTGAAAAGATATAATAAGAAAAGTTCGATTCGATTTATCGGCCAATTAATTATATTACAGAAATAGAAAAATTACACATCTGCAGGCGAGAGGAAACAGATAAAAATACTTATAGATTTTATCAAAACAATTCTTAAGTAATCCAAATTACATGTTTTTGAAATTAAATATTCACTGCGATGATTGTACATGCTGTAAAGACGAAATTCATAAAATCTAAAGTTATATATTCATAGAAAAAAAGACAGAGAAAGCAGTTTCACGAATTCAGTTCGTTATTAGGCCCTGAGTTATTGTATGTAGATTAAAAAGTTTCCTGCTATTTTAATTTGAGCAGACTACACCTATGTAATATCATGGTGAATACACAACCACAAAATGAAATTTAATAGCTCTTAGTAATATGTTAAAAATATTTAGTAACATTGTAAGAACTAAAATATTGTAAGTATATATTTATTAAATTTTCGAGCCGATTAGCAGCGATTTATTATGCAAGTATATGCGATTGTAGTTATTTTGCTATGTTTATCATATTAGTTAAATTTTGTTTTGTTAAATGTAGAAAATCAGCGTTAAAACTATTCCGTCCAATTTTTAAATATAATAAAAAACAATTATAGCGTGACCGAAAGAATATTTTTCGTCAATGTTGTTCGTTTGTGTATCAAATATTATATACGTATTTGTAAATATACTTTTAATGGAATTAAAAATTTACACTTTAAATACCTATGAGTTCATCATTATTCCTTTCAGACGCTTTACAGTATATACAAAATGATTTAAATTTCCCATAAATAAATGTAATATCATTGAATTTCTACCCTATCGACAAAGCAGATGAAAATAAAGCTGCTATAGTGCTATTGCTATATACCTAATATATATATATATAACAGCTAATACGCTTTTAGAGGTTAAAAGTTGGATCATCGGTTCCGTTCGAACGTTACTTTGTTATTGTTTAAGCAAATAAATAAACTATGGCAGCATCTAAAATCAATTCTAAAATTAAATGTGCTCTTAATACTTAAAATCACAAAAGAAATTTAAATGATTCATTTATTTTTAAGTAATGTATAGGTAGAAATGGCAACAAAAAATATGGTTGATACCTCAAATGAGGAAAGCAATGATGGAATTCGTGAGCGTATTGAGAAAAACAGGGAAAAGGCATTGCTTTTAAGAAAAGCCAAAGTTGTGGCTCACCCTCATGCAAAAAAGTAAGTTACCTTTAATAGTATTTGACTACTTAATGAACGTAAGTCTTGTTTCTAAATTTTCATATTGTATCTACTTAAAAATTATCTTATTTAGAGACAACGAAAATGGTATTCAAGGAAAATCAATTAAACTTCAAGGACAAAAAGTCATTGATAGTGGAGCTGGTTTTCTAATCGAAGAAGACGCTGAACTTGAAGCTGCTATGGTAATAAGTAATTTGTAACATAAATATTCTGTTTGTGTTCTATTTTCTTTCTTGGATATGCTTAGCTTTTACTATTTACAGTGTGCAATTGCTGCAGACCCAGCACCAATAATCAGCAAATTACCACAATGTCAAGAATGTAAAAAGGAATTTAAAGATTCATACCTTCTTCAAAAGTTTGATTATTTAGCATGTGATGAATGCAGGTTTGTTGTTAACATTTCTGCTTGTTTTTAGATAAAAGATTTTTATTTTAAAATTTTCTCAAATTTATTTATTAAAATTAAATTTATTGTATTTCTAGAGATAATGATGGTAAACATTCCTTGATAACTAGAACAGAAGCTAAACAAGAATATCTTTTAAAAGACTGTGATATAGATAAAAGAGAGCCTCCTCTAAAATATGTATTACGCAAAAATCCACATAATGTACATTGGGGTGAAATGAAACTTTATCTTCAAATTCAAATCGAAGAGAGAGCTCTTCAGGTTTGGGGCAGCGAAGAAACACTACTAGAAGAGCGCGAAAAACGCGATGTCAAACGTCAAGAAACCAAAATCAAAAAGTTTAACAAAAAAGTGAAAAAATTGCGAATGGAAGTCAGAAGTTCTCTATATGATAAAACACAAAAAGCTTCTCATACACACAAATTTGGTGAAGATACTTACAACGAAGATGATGATAATTATACACATACTTGTACTACATGTGGATTTGAAGAAACTTATGAAAAAATGTAAACTTAGGTTATTTTTGTAAATTATTTAATTCAGTATTTTTTATTTAAATTTTTCAGTATGCCAGAAACCTCATACGCACGTTAAAAAATTGTATTATAAATTTTTTTATACTTAAATTATAGAACATAAGAAAATTCCGTATTTTTTTATTTAACTTAAACTTACAATGCGCAATTAATAATTTAATAATTCTAGACAAATGTTTGCATAGATTTTAGGCAATCCAAATGATCGCATTACGCTTCGACAAAATGCTTAACAGGTATTTTACATATTCTTTTATATTATTTTACATAAGTATTTTGTTTCAGTGAAACAATTAACAATTACATTACATATTTTTTATTTAAAAAAACACCTAAACGTTGCATTCTAACTTTCGAGAACATTGTACTGTTATCAAATTCTTAACTATAAACACTTTCAAGCAGTTACACAAAGTATGTACTTTAATATAGTCAAATCGGTTGGCAAGTCTGAAAAATTAACTATTAAAAATTCAGATCTTTTCTGCTATACGATGATAAAAAATAAAATGTTCAAATATTTTTTTATTATTGATTTATACCATTGTAAATCGTATTATTGCACTCCTAATAAACATAACACTCTCAAAATTTCAATTAAATTACGTATCTAATTATCAACTAAACCTGTAAATAATAAATAAATAAAAACAAGAGTTTACTAAACTAATTACTAGTCACAAGATAATTGGCAATTGAATAGGTAATTTAAATAGTTTCAAGAGTGTTTTCGATTGAATAACTGATTATATTTCCTATCTAATACTTCGTCGATAGCATTAACAAAAAAAGCTGCAAGATGCATAAAAACGGTCAGACTTTGGCGACACCTGCTTCTCTCACACCATCTCTCTACAACATTTACATCAACAGCATAAAAACACATCTGTTCATCGTCCTCCCACACTCTAACAAAAAAACATATGAGCTGGAAGACTTATGCTTTAAAACCAAGTACTTAGTCCTTTTTTTTTGTTTATTGATCCAGTCAAACGACAAGTCTTATCTTGATTGATTCGTTCTCTTTAGCGATCGAGAAGGGATCACTGGTTAATGGCAATCACAAACAAAAAAAAACACGAGAAAAAAAATGGATGAACTATCGCTACGAGCCGTTGCTGGCATTTGTACAAGGTGGTTGAATGGCAGGTAAAACACTTGGCACCGTCAAATTGACTCCCAGTTCCCTTTTTGGCATCGACGATGAACTTAATGGATTGCTGACTGTGGTCGAAGATCTGCAGAAAACAAGAACAACAACAGCCATCCATGAATATTTGCAGGTGAGGATATCGTTTGCAAGAAGCCAAACTCTAAAGGAAACTGTTACGAAGACAAACCTGTTATGCCTGAGATGACTTTTGACGAGGTGACCAGCCGTAAGGGCGGCCATCAGTGAAAGTTCGCCAGCTAGTACAGTCGCGCAGACGATTCTCGCCAGCTTGTTGGCGTTCTGTCCGGGCTCCTCGGAATTGGCGCCCTTGACGCCGAGCATAGCGAGGCAGGCACCCTGAGCCGGGAGACCAGTACCGCCGCCCACCGTACCGATCTCGATGCTCGGCATCGTGCACGACACGTAGAGATCGTTGCCGTCTGGACCCCAGGGCTCCATCAGCGTCATGCAGTTACTGCTACCTACGTTCTGTGCTGGATCCTAAAAATAGATGGACAAACAATGGAAAATCTCAAGATGCGTTCACGTTTAAAGCGTAGAGATGTAAGGATATAAGGAATAAGAACGAGTGAGCCAACCTGTCCAGTGGCAATGTAAATAGCCGTGACGATGTTGGCCGCGTGCGCGTTGAATCCACCTATGCTCCCGGCTACAGCCGAGCCGATCATATTCTTGCTGATGTTGACGTCGACCAAGGCGTGCGTCGACGTCTTGAGAACAGTCGTTACGATCTCAGCTGGTACAATGGCCTCGCAAACGACGCTCTTACCACGGCCCTCGATCCAATTCACAGCCGCTGGCTTCTTATCCGTGCAGAAATTCCCACTCAGAGACAGGATCTCCATATCCGGGAATTTCTCCTGGACGGTGCGCAACGACTTTTCCGTACCCTTCGACAGCATGTTCATGCCCATGGCGTCGCCTGTTCGCGCCACGAATCTAATGAACAAGTGACGACCGGCGATGCGCACGTGAATCTTGGTGAGACGCGCGAACCGACTGGTCTGGTCGAAGCTAGTCTTCATCCTTTCGAAATGGTCCGGCTGCTGCATCCACGCCATGGCTTCGCTTGCGCGGACAATGTTGGGAAAGCGGACCACTGGTCCTCTGGTCATACCTGACAGCAGACACAAACCGAATGAATTATTCATCCGCGATTCCTCCCGCGTAAGGGAAGGAATTAACCAATACTGCTACTTTAAATAAATTATTTTAAATTGTATCAAGTATACAATTATTTGCGGTAATTAAAACGGTAGAATTCTCGAGCAAACTTTCAAAACCAAAACTAATAGTACCTACATTATGACTTTCTATTGCTAAAGACTATTGCGCATCAAGAGAGGAACTCGCGCGCCAGAAAAGGTCAGCAGATCATATGAATTGCATTAGCACTAATGCGTTACGTCCTCAGGCCACTTACCGAACGACGACGTTTTGTAATGGGGAAAAAATGTTTACGCGTCTCGCATTTGAATATATATATATATATATACTATCGGTGAGAGCGTAATGCAGCTCGAGGAATGCCGAGCTAGGATTTTATAAACACACAGATCGCGAGAAGTGCGCATAGAAAAGTAGAAAAGTAGAAAAGTGAAATGAAGCCTACCATCGGCAACGACGCGACTGGTGACGCCGCATCCCATGAGCGCTCGGCTGCCGCGGTTGGTCGAGGCTACGAGGCAGCCCTCCGTCGTGGCCATGGGCACGTGCACGAGCTCCCCGTCGACGAGGAGCGGGCCGGCGATGCCGACGGGCACAGGCACGTAACCCACGACGTTCTCGCAACACGAGCCCAGCACCTTGCTGTAGTCGTAGTTGCGGTAGGGCAGCTCGTGCAGCTCCTCGATGAATTGCCCAGCTCTGCCGACTATTACGCGCCGGATGCCGACGCCGCGTTCCATGTTGCCCACTGCCTTCTCCAGCTGATACGGCTGGATGTGCTTGTGCTTCACCAGCTCGATCACCTCCGTGTCCGACAGTGCGTTCGCTCCCAGCTGACAAACAAATTTATTAACATCCTCCTTTCTATTGTATATCCCTATCTACATGTACATTGTGCAATGTGCACATTTGAAATGAACGATTCTTGAACTAATTTCGTTATCGCGATGTCGTTATATACTTTTAAAGTATAGGCATTAGTCGCGGAGCTTTCGGAAATTCATTGAGATCGCTGTACAGATTTCAAATTCGAGACGTATCGAAAATTTCTTTCTATTTCTCCATTTTGACCCGAGTTAATGGATATTGTTACATACATATGGACACGTTATGGGGATGCTCCGCCCGGTTGAATAAAGCTCCAATACGAAACGATCGGTTTTCAAAAGTATTTATGTAAATTCGGATAAATCAACGATTGACGCAATCCTTGAGATCCGAGCTCCGAGCAGGAAAAATTCTGTAAATTTCGGAACACTACGTGAACCGTGTTGAAATTAACTCGGCGCCTGAGATTCAGCCACGATGATCCTGTGTAAGAAAATTGTAAGTAGGTGTACCGCAGATGGAAGGAAAGACTCACCTCGGAACGATAAATGGAAAGGCACTCCTCGACGGGCCTAACGGTATTGAGTTTCGAGCAAAGCGTCTCGCTACTGGACGAGCTCGAGTCGAGAAGCTTGTCGTCGGTCTGCACCTCCTTGTCCTCCAGCTGTACATCGGCCTCACCCCCAACCTCGATCCAATCCTCGCCCATACCGGACAAGGGGAATACCGATGATCTACCGGTCATCGTGCCGGTCATCGTACCGGTCGTAGCGCTCGGCCCCATCGACATCACCGAAGCGAACCTCTGCCTCAGTTTGCTCTCCATGTCGGCGCAACTGTCCTCCTCGCAGAGACTGCGCCTCGACAAGTGTTCGGCCTCCTCCTTCTCGAAGCGCAGCTGTCGCACGATCTCGCCCCGATCCTCGAAGAAGATGAACTTGACGGCTAGCGCGACCAAGAGGATGAGGATGACTATGTTGTCGGCGCTCACCGAGAGCCAGTTCATCAAGTAACCCCTGAAGTCGGGCGGCGCTTCGGTCTTGTTGCGATTGGTCAGCAGGATGCTCGGGCTCACCGTTGCTACGGTCTCGTCTATCGTCTCCTCGGCGTCATCGTTGTGGAACGGCCAGCGACTGAAAATTTCAAATTATATTTCGCATCGTCGACGAGTGCGGCCCACTGGAAACTACCGATTGTCGTGGCGTCTACAGCTGGTGCATACAGCTGGTGCAGAGAGTGAAAGTTATGACCTGCACTAATGAAGCGACAAGCTTACGAAGCCAATGATTTTCGAACGATGAAATCGAGAGATTCGGGACGTTGAACCACGCCCAATATAATTGGATAGTTATTAGAGATCTCGAAACATTAAAGTCATTTACTAAATATCGCACTTTTTCAATGAATTTACAGTTTAACTGCGGGCTAACTCTAACGTATACCGCTCGACAGTTTTTCGTCTGTGCACTTGACTTTCGAACCATGCGCGAGCTGAAAAGATCGACGGCAACAAACACTTTCTCAACTAAAGAATCGCGGCGTTAACCGCAAGAAGAGGAATTTTTTTTTCGAACCTAACGCGCCGTTTTTTTTTTCTACGGAACGTGCAGTGCAATTAGCTTCTTAGCTAAGAAATGTATATGTATATGTATCTTTGGCTTTTCTTTACTCACCGAGCATTTCGAAATACTTACCGCGAAACTATGCAAATTCGGCCGCATAACAGAAAGCAGCTCACATAGACATTTTCACAACAAAAAAGAGCGAGTGCTTTGCAGAAATTAATAAGCTCATCACGAGCGAGCGAGCGAGCGATCGAGTCTCTACACACGTCTGACTCACGTGAGCAATCAAAAAATTCTTCCCAGCCATTTCTTCCCTTCCCCCCAAGCCGGTGCGAGTCTGCTGCCTGCACACCTCAAATCAAACCGAACATTCGGGTCACTCGGTCAGCTTCTGCCATAAACGCGAAGGTTAAAATACTCTAAGCAATCATCGACTGGAACGGTGAAACCTTCGCTAGTTGGCAAAAGAAAGAAAGAAAGAAAGAAAGAAGAAAAAAAGAAAAAAAGGGCGCAGAGAAGAGAATATATGTACAATAAGATTCACCGCCGCGGCTGCTTATACGCGCACTCCTCGATCACGCTACTTTCGACTTCATCTCCAAAGGAGAAAACAAAGACTCACTTTGGCACGAGCGCATCATCGCTTACTTAGCTGCTGCAGCGAATCGAGAGGCACTCGTTGCTGCAGCTCGCCCGCGCTCGAAAGAAAAACAAACGAAAGAAAGAAACGAAACGGATCGTCGCGCGCCTCGCGGGATAGGAAGATGCCAACGGAGCCACGGACGACTTATCTCTGCCGCTGGTCTGCGCCGTAGCCTCTGCTCCTGCGCTCGCGGAGTAAATGCAAAACTAGCAGCCGAGAGCGAGAAGCGGACAACAAAAAAAAAAGGGAAACGACAGATTATTTCCGTCGCCTCGTTCGCTCTCGTGTGTGCGGTGTATAACCGAAATGTCCAAGAGAGAGATATCTATTGAGCGAGAAGCCCGCGGGAGATGGGCCGATAGCACATAGAATAAGAGACTCGCGGGCGACAATGAATCTCGGCGCGAGATAGGATAGGGATAGGGAGCGTGTAAGACGCACGCAATTGGGAGAGAAGAAGCGCGCGACTAGCTATACTTATACTTATAACGTATACGTCTGCGCGGACTTTTTTTCGCTCGTAAAGTCGGAAGGAAGAGAATGGAGGATCGACCCTGACTCCTATAACCCTGGCTACAGCAGTGAATATGGTGACATATGCAAAAGATGCGCGGCCATATGTGCACTGCGGGTAGACAATGAGCCCCGAAGCTTTTCTCGGGAGGTCAGATCGGGATGCCGATAACTATATATAAAGATGGAGAAAAAAGCGACGAGAGCGCGTGAATGGGGGGAAGGAGTTCCATAGGTGTAGGTCGTGAGATTTGACTGCTGCTGCTGCTGAGAAAGTTTCGTCATCCATACATTACTTATACGGAGTGGCAGTATAAGCTATTTCTCTCGCTTACGCGTTTCGCAACGAGTGTCGTAATGAAATTAGGATAATAACGATGATATCTCTTGGACGCGTGGAGTTTATAAGTAGACGAACTCTGTGCAGCGCGTTTGAGGAAGAAGCTAGGACTAAACCGGTTGTTTGAGAGAGGGAGAGACAGAGAGAGAGAGACTCTTAAAGAGTGTAGAGACGCCTCGCCGCGATCAGCCAAGTGGCTCTTTGTTTTGCCGACTGCAGCACTTTGCTGCTACTATGCAGCTTATATTAGGGGTGCGTTTGGCCTCGGTTAAGTCCTCCTGCTCTTTAATGCGATTAAGGGGAAAATTTTATTGCTCTTGGGTGGATGTTCAATTGAGAGTCGTCGAGTTTAGCTCTCATTTTGATGAAATTAGTAAAAATGTATATTATTAAATTATTAATTTCAATTTTATTAATTAACTATTAATTTTTTATTAAATTATAATTTTATACAAGTAAGTATTAGGTCGGAGGAAAAATTAGTACGAATAAATGATTCATTAAATTTTCTTATAGGTCTCGGCGTATCGTCAAATTGCAAAATTTAAAGAGATGATATTCTTAAAATAATGGCGCAGACCTATTAATGGAATTACTGGATGTGAAAGACCGGATAGTTTTTCTCAGATATACGGCAGAAACTCAAGCGCGCGAGTAATACTCATTCAATAGCTGATTGCTCGCCTCTTACAAGATCTCTCTAACTTATTTAATACCTAGCGATCATAAGGCGGGTAAGGATAACTTGTTTTTACACACCATGAATGTGTAATGCAATTGAGGTTGAGGTTCGAGTCGAGTGGGAGGGTAACTAATATGAGAAGAGGACATGTAGGGTTACGTCCTCTCTCTCTCTCTCTCTCTCTCTCATGCGACTAAGAAGCCTTTTTCTCAAAAGCTCTTTTCCGAGGATTACAACATCGGCGGCGCTTTTAAGCAATCGGCAGAAACTTTTAATGGTTTTGCGGTAGGTATAACACGCAACTCACTTCACACCCAGACAGTCCCCGTTGATGGAAAGTCTAATTAAATTAGAATTTCACTTCCAAACGCTTTTATCGCGTCCTTTGACGATATCTTCCGAATTTCGAAGCTTCTTCTAAATTACCGCTGCTTATCGTTATAACTATTTTGTTTTTCCTTTTTTTTTGTAATTTTCTATTTATTTATTGGCGCGAAAAGCTACTGAAAAATTTTAACATTATACAGGTTAAATCTAAACGGAAACAAATAAAAAACGCTAACGTTAGCCTAAAAACAATCATCATATAAGTAATTTTATCTGATAACTCATCAAGTATGCGACTACTGAAATCCAAGTCGAACCGTCAACCGATCATCCAAAAAAAATCAAAAAGGAGAATACAAGCGATTGAGCTCGTCCCTAAAAAATATAAAAACATGGCCAACCGCACGTACGCCAGGAAATTCCATTCCCCGCGCATTTCCCAACGTAGCTACTCCACCGAACACCATAAAGCATAAGTATAAATACAATCTCTCGTATTACCTGTGCGCATGTACGACGAAGAGTCCAGCGATCATGATGAGCTTGAGCCTCTCGACCACGGGATTCGGCTTCTGGTCCTCCTCGTTCAGCGATCCGCCGTGCGTCATGAGTATCTTGTCGTTGCTACTGCGCGACAACTGTGCACGCATACGACAGGTTATGAGTTTCACACACGTGTAAACATTGATGTAGATGCACGTCATGGTCGTCGTCGTTGTCGGTGCACGCGGCAAATGTGTCCCGCGAGTCGCGACTAAAGGCTTCGGCCGTGTGAGCGCGCGGCTTCGTAGCGCGGTACCATTTATTTATTATATATGACCGAGCGATACACTTTATAGCTTATTATACCGAAATGACCACAGTTATAGATTGTCGAGGATTTCCTCGTTGCTTGTTTATTCATGAGCCCGGACATTCGTTGAAATTCTAATTTAGATGCGCGTTACAAACACCTCCAACACCGTTATGTGACTCAGTATTTTTTCTTTCCTTTTTTTTTCCGTTTGTTGCCCGAGTGCATTCATGGCTGTGCACTTTAATTGCTAAACTTGTTTCTGTATAGAGAGCAAATGAATCAGATAGTGTAGGTTTCGTTGTGATTTTATGCTCCGTGGGTGCGCGCGCGTTCGATTCAAAAAAATTGCAGAACGAGTTGGCGATCGAATATACCCATCGCTCGTCGGTTATGACATTGCATTTGGAAACGAGTTCTTTGCGGGGATCCCCCGTTTCGATTCGCTTCTTATGCATGATTTCTTATTTAAAAAAAGAGCGAAAGAACGAAATTCTCATGCGATAAATTTCTCAACGAAAGAACTAGTTTCCAATGATAATCGGCACAAACATATGTTATTTCCTCGGTTCACTTGGACTCTCGGCACCTCGAAATAGCACTGCAGCAATGTTTACATATGCCGTTTTATCTGGATAAAGCCATTCGATCGCGGCGACGAAAGATACAGACGTATAGCGAGGCTCATTTGTCGCTCGGAGAAAAATCTCTCAATGACTCATTAACAATTAGCATTCCTCGATGTTCGTCAATTACCCACCGACCACACGAAAAAGGTACTTATCTCCGGCGCGCGCGCACACACACACACACGTGAGCATCGCGACAACGACCTCAACCCACTTTATCAAAAGCACATCCTTTCAAGGCCGCGGACAAAGAGCACAAATTCCGTATATGCACTTGACCGAGAAAACAATCTCAAATATTGATCCATCGCTATTCGAATATCCCGAGATATGGTTATTGGTACTCATAGTATCATATAATATATAATAGCTTACCTCGAGTACGAGGGAAAGGCAAGACGGGTAAAAGGTCATGAAGACGACGTAATTGACGACGACTCCGAGACAAGCGTAGCTGCAGAGGATCTCGAGTCTGCGTACACCGGATAGGGAGCCGATGCCGATCAGGAGGATCTCGACGAGGGTGTCGAGGGTCACCGAAGGTCCCAGTAGAGACATGCCCCGGGCGATGTTGGCTCGCACCTCGTCCTGGCTTTTCGAGTTCAGTGCCAGTTGCGCCAGGATGCTGGCCTTATTCAGATCGATCACCAGGAGGAAGAAGAAGAGGGCATCTCTGGAAAATCCCAAGGATCCTCGAGTTTTAGCAACTAAGCCTACTTCGGTATATAATAATGCGAGACATCCAACGCTCGTAGATCTCAGGTTTGTCGAAAAAAACGTTGCGTCATTTAATTATACGATAAGCTTTTCAAATTCACGTAATTATTCATCAAATAATTATTGTTAATTTATTCATTTATGTGAAACCAAGTTTGCTGCATAACTAAATACCTTATCTATTAAACGTTCTCCATTATAATTCATTCACCATAGAGCGATAAGAGTAACTACTTGTTTTATTGACATCATTAACGCATACAATAAATCGAAGCATATCTACAGGTGCTCAATGTCCAGCATTATTACTATTTCACGACAATAGCCTTATGCAATAAAAATGTACGATCATTATGCGTGAAAATTCTCGTCAAATTATATATATTTATTTGGCAATAACTCACTTTAAATCAGATATGTCGCTGCGTCCGAAGTTTAATACGCTCGACGTGAATATGATGCTCGAAAACATTGTGAAAAGACCTGCGATTCCTGAAATCAAACGTTATTAACACTATATATTGATTTACCTATTAAACGAATAATATTTTTAATTATTTTTTTTTCTTTAATTTAGTCTCAAGTATCTAAATAAATATTTATTTTGCATAACTCAAACTTTCCAGACAACATTGTCTAAGGTTTTTTCAGCCGAACCATACTAAACTAATTACTCTTACAAGCGTACATTACAAAAAATTAGTGCCTTTATTCAAAAATATTTTTAATCGTCATAACGCATTGTTCTATCAGCACTACTAAACAGTGTAAATCACTGAAACATATATCACAAAACTGCGCAGATAGCAAAACACAATGTTGCACTCTACATATATACAAGTCTCATGTGTCTCTGAACAAGAGTCATTTTTACAATACAGGTGCTTGATTCGCCTTCGCGAGGAAGAGGCCAATAAATCATTTGGACAAAGCTTAATTTAATTATAATAATATATTTACAATGGGAAATAAAAGTTTTATGAGAAACGATTGAAGAAGAGAATAAATAAATAAATAAAGTAATATTATTATGTAAATATATTTTGCTTCCTTATAAAGGAAGCTTTGTAATTATGAAAAAAATTTTTTTAATAAATCGAAGAGGAATATTTTTTAAGGATTTCTATATAAAAATAAGCGATTTTTTTTCGTGTAGGTATGTTTCACGTCTCATTTTTTTCCTTTTTTGTCGTACTTATGTCCCCTCAAAAATAAATTTAATACCTCTCGCAAATGTTACAAATTTACATTTTTAAATTTTTTTATTTTTTCATTTTCTGTAGTATTTTATATCTCATAAATTATTTAATTTATCTTCCAATGTAATAGTTAAATTTTTTGGTATTTATTTGTTCTTTTGAAACAAAAGTTTCAATTTAAAATACCTTTTATTTAATATTTAAAACTGTATACTTCTTCTTTTATAAATGAGGCTTATAAAAAATTACAATATACGATTAAAAGTGTTAAATTACTTATTATTTACAATAATTTCCAATAAAATTTATTTAGTTGTTATTGTATTATTCTTAAAAATGTATTTTTGTAGGTTAAGTGACATTTCTCACCCGCTTCTCTCGTGCGTAAACGTTCACATGATTGTTAAATCGCTTTATCGCACTTGATATCCTCTAGTAGAAAAAGGATACTCACCTATTTTATACCTTTTGTGTTTTATATATTTTGTATTTAATGATTAATAATATGTAATCAGTTCCATCATCAATCAGGGTAGATAATGTACAAGTACACTTATTAATACAGGAAAATAGTTTAACCTTGAACAGAAATCTAAAGGTAACGCTATTAAATTTTTAAGATTTTTATTTAAAAAGAAAACATTCACTCTAGCATTTTCTGTTAAGATTATAATATAATATTAGTACACATTGAAAATCATATTACATATATATTGGAACAAGTAGTAATATTTAAGGAAGCCAAGTGCCAATGAATTGGCAGTAGTATTTTTTTATTGCTTCAAGTTACTCAGCTATTTTTATGTAATTATAGTGTCACTAATGTGATTAGATAATTGGATTTAATCAGTTTTTTCTTAATACTACAGCGACGAATCGGTAAATATCATAGTGATCCACAGTTATTTTTAATATTTTCCAATACAATTTCAGGATTTCGCGACGTAGGAGATTTTTTGCATTGCAAAATCTCATATTTATACTCAACCTTAATTTTAAACTCTTGGCATGTATATTTTTTGTACGCGAGCAAAAAAAAACGAATTAAAAATACAGTTTCTCAATTGGTTGCCTCTATCCATTTTAATGTCATTCTATTCGCTTTCAAAACTGTATCCATTAATTTAATATATAGCGGTCCTTCTATAATTATATCTAAATGTATTTTAACATTTATATACTAAATCGATGACTGTCCTGAATAGCTCTCCATATTAAAAAGCAATCGATTATTCAATGCCATTTTCAAACCCATTCTCGCTCGTCAATCCACTCTCAAAAAAAATCAAGCAGGAAGCAGCAGCATTGCGCGCACCGTACGCACACATGTACAGCATCGCGCATTGCGGAGCATCGGTTTCACGCACGCAATTCGGTAATCGCCGATATAACGGCGGCCAAGAACCAGCAGCAGCAGCTGCAACAACAGCAGTAGCAGCAGCATATCGCTTTCTATGAGAACTTTCACTGCGCGCCTTGGCGCTTCGGGCTTTCTTCTTCTTTCCTCGCGCGCGACTCGCAGTCGCGGCGCTTGTGCAGTGCACATATACACGCGCAGATGCTCTACCGTATTCAAGGTGAGTATCTGTTTTCCTCCACGTGCACCTCCACCCATATACCGTAACATGACAATTTCGCCTAATTTACGTTGCGTTATCGGTAATAAGATTTTCTTTCCGAAATTTACCCCTTTTTCTTTCTTTCTCTCTCTCCCTCTCTCTCTCAATGTCTCCGCCGTTATACCAGCATATCATCAACCCAACCCTGGTCGATCTTGTTGGCGCGCAATTTGAACTCCTTGGAAGAACATTGGCCGATTTTCAATCTCGGATTGAGCAGAGGCTTGATGGCATCACTTCAAATTTTCCAGCTGACACACCAGCAGTCAATCAGCTGGTGAATAACCTATCTGCACAAGTCTCGTCTCTTGAGCGAAAATTAGATGTGCAGTCGTCCCGGCTGGAGGGCCTGCATAATGATCGGCTTATGTTGCTTCAGAAAAACTCGGTATTAAAGGATCAAATCAACACACTTCTGCGCAAGATATCGATCACTCTTGACTAAGCAATCTACTTGTAATAAATTAGCAAATATCTACGAAAATGAACATGGAAATTTAAATTTAAATAATGAGTCACAGGTTTTCGTCTCCTTAGGCTCCACAACAAAATCTGCACCGTTTCACCGCTCACGTCGTGAGAGCTGTGTCACGGGTTCCATCGATAGTGATGAGTGCTGCGAATTGCTATAGTAAATGGAATAATTGATGATGCATCGACGACTATAAATCTTGATAATGTTGCGTTCGCAGTACTTAGCACTGTCCTCCCTGCTCTTGAGAGGGAGGAAATCGTTGATGCTTGCGTCTTGCAGTCTCGGGGCGTGAGCGGGGGGCGAGCGTAACCCGTTTTGGACATCCTTCGCGCTAAGCGCGCTCTCATCAACAATTACTTCACCACCTCCGACGTTAAATCCTCTCCTCTTGGCTCTGAGTCTGCCAGCCACTTGCCAGATCGTAAAATTTACATCACTGAACTACTGCAGCCCGAAGTGTATAGTGAATTCTTGAACTTAAAGCAATTGGCTTTAAGGTTGGCTTTAAATGCATCTGGCACAGTGGTAGC